>SNQJ01S0032985.1:189291-211987 GCA_010110895.2 Picea sitchensis
ACATTGATACCATGTGGGAATTTCTACTTAATTTGACTTTTAATGCAAAACAAAATTTCACCTCTTAACTAGAGAGATTCCTATTTCTTAACCCTTTGAATTTTCAGCCTTAGGGATATTATGAAATGAAAACAAAACAACAACAATAGACAATATATCAACTTGTAACAACCCCAATCATCTAGGAATTCGAAGAGAAAAGATACCAATGTGTTCCATTAAGTTTTGTTCATTATAACTTCTCCTATACCGTATGAGTTGTTGACCCAAGGTTCATGTCTTTTAGGTTTTCAACAAATCCTTTAAAACTATCGACCCTCCTGGTAAACCAGAAGGAAACACAACACACATAATGCACTGTGTAGTCTCGCCCAAGATAGATTTAATGGGTGGCTGCAAGACTCAGGTGTTTACAGCCGTGGATTGAGTAAATGTAATATGAGAGATCGACCATTGAACCATTAATAGAACTAGTAAATGCAACCTAATCTTAGTTACAACTATGCATTAACTTTAGCAGTTTATTCCCTTAATATTGCAACCATATTCAATAACAAATAAAATAACTCAGTCATTCATTAAGTACAACAAATAACTACTGGAAAGAAAATAAAGATATGCATGCATTCATCAAATTACACAAATATTACCGTGGTTCACCCCCTCCTGGGCTACATCCACAAATATTTGTCTCTTGGCTCTTCTATTATGGTAGTTTTGTATCTATAGTGTTGTGCGCTTACAAATATCCTCAAATGGGTAAGATCTGTATGAGGCGAACTAGATCGCACCCGTCTCCTCAGCCTACGATCTAATCCTCAAGATCTACCATCTCTCCTCTCCTCTAGCTCAACAGCTTACAATATAGTTCATACAACAAAATGTAAACTTGCATACTAACTCACTTAGAACAACTCCAAAATCTGTGACTTGTTAATCTAAAAACACAAAAACTATCTATCTCTATAATACCTCAGTATCGGTATTTATACATCTCTGGCTCTTCATCCATTACATTATATTACCAAAACCCTAACCCTACTGACGTTAGGTCTTCCTCTCATGTGTGCATGTTTTTCTTCCTTCCAGTTGTCGCTTTCCTTGTGCACTCTTTCTTGCATGTGTGTGTGTTGTGTTTCCTTCCAGTTGTTGCTTTGCTCTCTACATGCTTTCTTTCCCCACGATAATCCTTCTTTCTACTTTGGTTTGCTGCCAACAAGCCCCCAACACTAACATGTGGCTCATCCCAAGCCACCTAATCTTTTTTTATCTTCCTCGATCTCCTTGGTGATCATCTGGAATTTTTCCTTGAGCTCTGTTGCCTGTGTCTGTGCCTACGTAGTCTTCTCCTTGATTGTATCCACTACCTGAGCTGTGACTTCGTCACTAACCAATTCCCTGCATTCTTCCTGGGTTTTTGTTATTTGTGTCTGGTCTTCCTCTACTTGTGCCAGGACTTCTGCTACACATTCTTGCAACAGTTCATTTTGAGTCTGTCGCTCTTGTTTCTTTGTTTGTGCAATAGTTAGCTCTTCTTGCAATTTCTTCATTTCCTACATTCCCTTGACGCGTTCTGTAACTAGAATTGTCTTATGCCTCTGTTTGAGTTCTTTGATTGTTGGGTTGATCCTTTAATCTTCATTATCCCACTTTTGGATATGTTGATCCTCGTCTAAGCTAGTCCAAAGCTGCGTTGCTTTGTCAAACAAGTCCACTGATGTGCTGACTTGCTCCTCTATCCCCTGCAGTTGCGCTAGTATCTCCTAGATCGTGCCCTACGATGTTGGCTATGGAATTTATTCCAGTATCGGTATGGGTTGTACTGGTATCGTCTCTAGGGATGGGATTCCATCAATGTTTATGATCTCCGATGGTTGTTGTTCACCTTCTTCCGCCTGTCCTCTTGACCTAGTTTGAACTCTGGTTTTCTTGCCAGTCTGGCTCGCTTCTGCCTGTTTGGGCAGTTCCATGGCGGTAACTGTCAAATTTCTGTTGGACTCGAATGGTCTCTATGGTCTCCGTGAAATATTTCTATCCTCTTTATCCTCTATCGTTCTTTATCTGTTCTTTCTGCATGAATATATTATTGGCCCCTGCGTCTGTGTGTTGTATGGATTTCCCATGAAGCTTGTTAAGTACGCTTCCTTGGTTGTGGTTTAAATGCACCTTGATTATCGATTCAATGCATCTCCGGTGGTTTTGTACTTGGCATTACTCCTGCTTTGTCGTCTCCAGTTGGAATGATTAATGTGATGTCCCATCGATCTTTGTCATCTTTTAATTCCCCCTAGTGCTGTCAGGTCATCCTGCTTTTGCTGAATTTACTTTTCCTTCTTGTTTCCCTTTGGATGTGACTGTTGTCTTACTCCTTTCTAAGTGTGTGTGCCCTTCCTCTCTCTAGCGTACTGAGATTTCTAATTTTTTTTCTTTTTTTTTTTACTGCGTGGTGGGCGGTCGACTGTCCTTATACAACTTCAATCAGCTCCCATTGATCCTCGATCTGAGTGTTGCGCCTGATAAATAACTTAACTGTATATATATTCCATCTCTGACTGATTGTACTTTGTATGGTCCTAGCCAATGCATTATGAGCTTTCCTAGGTGTTGTAGTGATTTGTTGTCATACATCAGCACTAGATCTCCTTCCTTGAATATTTTCTTCTTGATGTGTCTATCATGCCAAGATGTGTCTCTTGCTTTCTCAACTTGTTGGTGGAATCCTGCCATGATTTAGTATTCCTTCATGTTCAGTAGTTGATTCAGTCTCTCCTGTACTGCACCTCATTTTGTCATTTTTTTTATCGATGCTACACACAAACTTGGTACTAAAAATTCTAATGGCACCACTGCTTCTTGGCCATAAACCAATTTAAATGGTGTGTGCCCCATCAATTTTTTGCATGTAGTCATGTATGCCCATAATACTGTAGGTACTTTGAGATCCCAGCTATCCCTATTGATGTTACAGATCTTTTTCATCACATTCTCCATAATTTTGTTGAAAGCTTTAGCTGTGTCATTTTCCTGTGGATGATACGGTGTACTCTTCTGGTGATGGACTTCAAATTATTCATTCATAGCATTGATGGTGTTTTTTATGAAGTGCATGTCGTGGTCGCTCATCAAAACTCTTGGGCATCAAAATCTAGTAATGACTTGTTCAAATAGAAAGTGTTTTGTTGTTTCTGCATTGCAGTCTTTCACTGGTGTGGTTTTCACCCATCTTGTTAATTATTCTTTCACGGTGATAATGTACCTTACTCCTGTTATTTTGGCTGGTGGGTTGATTGGTTCCACAAATTATATTTCCCACTTGTCAAATAGCTATAATTTTACTTGTGGTCGTAATGGCATCTCATCCCTTCTGTTAGGTTTTCCTACCCTTTGACAAACATCGCATGTTTGACAATACTCCTTCGAGTCTCTGTGAATTGTTGGCCACCAAAGTCCTGCGCGCAATACCTTCTGCGCGATAGCTTTACCTACATAATTCCATCCTGCTATTCCCTCGTGGGATTCTACTAAAAATCTGGGTATTTCATTCTCTAACACGTATCTTTGCAATATGTTATCTGCGCCCATTTTATATAAATGTCCTGCACACAGTTGATAGTCGGCATCGCAGACTACCAGGGTTTTCTTCTGTGTGGTGTTATATTATTACGGCACAGTACCTGTACTCAAGTAATGAATGATATCTGCGAAGTATTCATCATCAATCTGCACTGAGAATAATTGTGCATCCAAAAAGTTGTCTTCTAAGATCGTAGGTTCTTCTCCATTTGTGACCCTTGATAGGTGGTCAGGTCCTACGATCAATTTTCCTGGTTTGACTATTACTTCAAAATCAAATTATTGAAATAGTAGTAACCATCGACAGATTCTCCCCCCCCAACATTGGCTTGTTGACTAGATATTTCAGGGCTGAGTGATCTGTGAACATCTTAAAGTGGTTCCCCAATAAGTAATGTTTGAACTTCTGAAGTGCGTAGACCATAGCTAGGCCTTCTCTTTCAGTCGTGTTATAGTTTTGTTCTAAGTCTGATAATGTATTGCTCGCAAATGCTATCAGGTGATCCAAGTCTCCCATTCCTAGCTACACCAAGATAGCTCCAAGTGCTATGGATAATGCATCTACATGCACGTGGAATGTCTTCTCCCAGTCTAGAAATACTAATATCAATGTGGTAACCATCTTTTCCTTCAAGGTATCCAAACCATGTTGACACTCATCGTTCCACTAAAACTTTGTATCCTTTCTTAATAGATTTTCTATTGGTGTAGTGATCTGTGCGTAGCCCTTGATAAATTTCCTATAGTAGCATGTTTGTCGTAACGTTGCTCTTAGCTGACGGACTGTTTTTGGTGCTAGCAAGTTAACAATTACTGCGATTTTTGCAGGATCTACTATTAAACCTTGTTTGCATACTATATGGCCCAATAGTATCCCAAACGGTGTTCCAAATATGCATTTATTTATATTCAGGATATCTAACACTGTCTACATATTTCTAGCATCAGGCATAAGACTTCTACATGATTTTTCAATAATCTATAGACTGTCCAATCATCTAGGTATACTTCGAGAAACTGGTGGATGAATACCTTAAATGCGGCAATGACTACTCTAGAAAATATTGTTGGTGCATTCTTCAGTCCAAGCGGCATGACTGTGTATTGGTAAGATCCCCATTATGTCACAAATGTGGTCTTGTATATGTCCTCCTATGCTATCTTAATCTGATGGTAGCCTGAGAATCCATCAGTGAATGAGTAAGCTTCATGTCCTCCTACATTCTATAACACCTCATCTGTGAAAGGTGTAGGGAATGGGTCGTGTAGGCATGCATTGTTCAACTTCCTCAAGTCAATGCATATCTTGATCCCTCCTTATTTCTTGTACTATACTACCATCGGTCTTATCCATTCTGACTCTTCAACTAGTTATATGATGTCAGCTTCGAGCATTATGTCGATCTCCGCTTTCACTTTCTATTTATATATTGGGTTCAGTCTATATGGTCGTTTTCTGAGTGATATTTCTTCTGGTCTGAGTGGTATCTTCATCTCTCATAATTCTCCTGTGATAGCCTTCATCTCTGTAAAGGTTGTAGGAAACAATTTGTTGTATTCGCGCAACAAATCTATGATGCTTTCCACTATTTTCTCATCCCAGTAATCTCCAATGCTCGCCATTTTGGGATGCTCAGTTGTCTCAATGTTGACTTTCTTTACTTTGATCGACGCGGAAATGACTTATGATTCTATGGGTGGGACTTCCACATCTATTTCTCCTTCTACTTCTTCGATCTGAATATCACATGGATCATCGTCATCCGGTGTTTCCTCTTGCACATGATAGCATAATAGCAGTTCCTTGACTGTCTATTTATTCCTTTGTTTCTTTTCTGTGATAACTTATATATCTATTTCCTTGATAAATATTACTCCTCTTATGTGTTTTAGAGATGCATCTATGTTGAGGTTTTCATGTTCAAATGAAAATGTGACAGTAAAATTTTGTTGCAATGTCGTCCATGTCGCAGTTCCTCTGCACAACTCCTAGTACATGTACCAGTTCGCTGGTATACCCTCTAGAGTGTGTATGAAATGATGAGGCCATTCCTCTGGAGGTTTCCTTTTCCACAACATTTTACACTTCTCCAAGTGCTCCACTGGTGCCCCTTGTCCATCATACCTTTGTTGTTTGTTGTTTCATTGTTCTTTGTCGAACCTTATGCACAGTAACTACTTACATTGGTACCAGTCTGTAATTGTCTCCTTGTGTGCACCCCACCATATTGCAGGTGTGGCCTTCAATGCTAAATCAAGTGCTAACATTCTTTGGTGCTCTAACACTGCATCTTCATATTGTGCCAAGAATGTTTCCAAATTGTTTATTCTGTGGAAACTGGGTGGTTCTCTAACTTATGTGCCTACCCATCTTACTGCGTGGTCTATTCTTGCACATCTTAAAGGTTGTAGGAAACAATTTGTTGTATTCGAATAACAAATCTGTGATGCTTGCCACTGTTTGCTCATCCCAATAATCTCCAATGCTCGCCATTTTGGGATGCTCGGTTGTCTCAATGTTGACTTTATTTACTTTGATCGGCGCGGAAATGAATTATGATTCTATGGGTGGGCCTTCCACATATCTTTCGCCTTCTTATTCTTCGATCTGATATTGCGTGGATCATTGTCATCCGGTGTTTCCTCTTGCACATGATAGCATAACAACAGTTCCTTGACTATCTATTTATTCCTTTGTTTCTTTTCTGTGATAACTTCTATATCTGGTTCCTTGATAAATATTACTCCTCTTATGTGTTTTAGAGTTGCATCTATGTTGGGGTTTTCATGTTCAAATGAAAATGTGACAGTAAAATTATGTTTCAATTTCGTCCATGTCCCAGTTCCTCTGTGTAACTCCTAGTCCGTATACTGGTTTGTTGGTATACCCTTTAGAGTGTGTATGAAATGATGAGGCCATTCCTCTGGAGGTTTCATTTGCGACAATGTTTTACACTTCTCCAAGTGCTCCGCTGGTGCCCCTTGTCAATCATACCTTTGTTGTTTGTTGTTTCCTTGTTTTGTGTTGAACCTTATGCATAGTAACTTCTTACATTGGTACCAGTCTATAATTGTCTCCTTGTGCGCACCCCACCATATTGTAGGTGTGGCCTTCAGTTCTAAATCAAGTGCTAACATTCTCTGGTGCTCTAACACTATGTCTTCATATTGTGCCAAGAATGTTTCCAAATCGTTTATTCCATGGAAACTGGGCGGTTCTCTGATTTATGTGTCTACCCATCTTACTGTGCGGTCTATTCTTGCACATCTTCTTGTGGATACTTCGTGTAGCCTCTGCTGGCAGTTTTCTAACCCCGTGTTTGAATTTTTCGCACATGAAGTAATGATTCGCCAACTGAGTACCCCATCTGCAGTTGGATTTACATAATCCTCATCGCACGCAGTTGTTTTGTACAACTGGTCGATTTCCTCTAAGTTTAGGAAAGTGGGTTCTACAAACCTCTCTCCTTCTAATTGGTCTAAGGGCACGATGATCCTATATTATCTTGACTCAAATGTCATTTTCTTGGTCTTCAAATTTCATTATGGCTTGGTTTTCAAATGCCCAATCCAGACCAAGAAATGTCGGGTAAGGTGTCGTGTTGTCCACTATTTCAATAACTTCAAAATATGCTTTAGTGCGCACTCCATCTAGGTCGACTGTTACTCCTTTCAGTCTACCGATTGGTAAGACTCTGTGTTGGTTTTCCAATTTTAATTGAACAGGTGAATATCTTAATGTTGGCTCTCCCATGCATTGCCATGTTTTCTTTGGTAATACATTGATTTCAGATCCTAGATCTAGTATAATGTCTCCCATATTGAAATCCTTGATGTTAGCATTTAGTCTAAATTCCCTACTTGTTCTCCTTTTTTTTTGTAGGTGAATAAATGTTTTTGTTTCTAGCTTTCCTTCCGCCTCCCTACTACATTTTTCTAGTATGTTTTGCAATATTTTCACAGATGATGGATCACTTAATATATTTACACATGATTGCAAAAATCCTTTGATGGTACTTACTTGTCCCATGGGTTGCATCCTATGGGTATGTGTTATAACCCTAATTTGCACCAGACATGCTTACCTGGCATCAGGCCATCTCAGATTCCTTCTTTTCCAAAACACTACTGAACAACTCTTCTTAAAAACACCTTTTATAAAGGCCCACACGTCCTTCTCCATTACTACACGTGTGTACACGCTAGTTGACCCAAAACAGCCTGCGTGTACCTACAAAACCACAGAAAAAGGAAAGTTGTTGATGGAACACACTGCTTTGGGTGAGTCAACTAAACCTTCTGGCCATGCATGGCCGAGGGTTTGACCAAATACCTAGCTTCTTCTAGCCTATAAAAGAAGGGTTAGGGGTCCCATTTGGAAGAGGAGAAATCATAGTAAAGAAACTATACCCGATTGCACATTCCCTTTGTCCCAACCCTTTTGCCATTCTTCTATAAAGAGAAATACAGAGAAAAGAAGTTGGAGGACAGTTGAAGAGGATCCCAGGACTAGGTTCATGGAGCAGTGGTCAGCTTCATCATTGTAATTTGATTTGTTGAAGTTAATAATAAAGAAGTACTTTTCCCGTCCCGCCATATGAGGTTTTCATGGTTTATTGCATACATGTTTATTGAATCTCTAACCCATTAATCTATATATCAAATGCATGTGGAGTTCTTTGTTTTTTTTGTGTGAATGCAGTTCAGCCTTGGGAGGAGAGTTGGATTCAAAGAGCGATCAAGCGTGAAGAAGGATCGATATCAAACACCCAAAATAAGGTATGCTCACTTGATCTTCTTAACTATGTATTTGCTTAAGAATAATGGGGATTAGGTCCGAGACAACGGTAGAAATTAGGAATCTTTAGGTCTTTTCTGCATGCATAATTAAACCCTAAATGCTAGTTTGTAGAGGGATTTCCCACTCACAACAGAATTGGCAACCATATTGGGGATCTCTAGGGTTTCTGGGAATATCTTTTGGGTATTTTTAAAAACTGGTTACATTCCTTGTTTTTAAAGTTTCTGCAAAAAGTCTGAGCTAATAGAGATTCTGGTCTTCCATACCCATTATCTATGTTTCTTTGCTTGACTGCATTTTTTTTCTTTTCCGATACCCACAGAGGTACACACAGCCTGTATAAGGTTTTCACGCATGTACCCGTGCCCTACCTTCTCACAGCCCGCGTGTACATGCTAGTTGAGGAAGTGTCAGTCATGTGTATGATTCCAGAAAATTTCTTTCAGAGAGGCAGTCATCCTCTCCCCTGTCAGAAATAGTCCTTCTCAGGGGTTTTCTGGAACTCTTTCTAGTCTTTGTTGTGTGCAGTCTATAGCTTAGGTTTCACCTCAGATTGGTTTTTTTCTATGAAATTTTCCTTCAATTGTTTTCTTTTTTCTGTCAAAGTAAGTATCTGAGTCTACAAGAGATTCTAGTTCTCAGTACCAGTAATCTCTGCCTGGGCTTGATTGTTTGTCCTTCTATTTTTTAGAGTTTCAGAAGTACATGTGGCCTATATAAGGTATGCACGTGTGTACATGCACCTTGACTTTACACGGCTTGCGTGCACACGCTTGCTATTGAACTGTCAGCAGCACGCCTATAGAGAAAAAATTTGTTTAGGGTAAGACAATCATCCTTTCCTTTGTTAAGAGTTATACCTCCTAGGTTTTTGGGTCTCTGTCATAGCGGTCAATAAATTGGGTTTGATCACAACAATAAATTGCTTTTTCATTAAAAGATTTCTTCTGTTTCTTAGCTTTTTAAACTTATTTTTAGCTTGAAATTTTAAGAAAAATGAGGTTATTTCTGCTTGTTATTTCTGCTTTGATTGGAAGAAAATATTAAAAAAAAACTTAGTTTGTTAGATCTCCTTCTTTCCTGGTATTTTCTTTGCATTGTTATTTGAAAAAGAAAAAGAAATTAGCATAGCGTTGTGTTTTCTTCTAATTTTAAAAGCATTTCAAAAGAAAAAATAAATAAGAGATATAATCATTCTTTGCCAGTGTTCATATAAGTTTCATCATTTTTTGCCAGAGTCTTAACAACATCAGTTGCACTACCAAACCTTTTGAGTAGATCAAGCCTTAAAAAGAACGCTAATTAAAAATGACTAGACTTTTATGTTTGTAGGGTCAACCAACTAGTTTAGGGTTAGGGCCTTGAATTAGGTTGGAGAGGAAACTCTTCAAGGCCATTAAATCAAACTTGGAGTCTGAGTTAGGGAGTGTCAAATTCTAGTATCGTGAAAGTTATCCAGGACCCCCCTCTAAAACAGGGGCTAAACATGAGGTCACGTGCAGAAAGGTAGCGGAGATAACCCCTCCAAAGATGGACCAATCGTAGTGGAGAACACATATAGAGGGCTTGTCTTGGGATTCCATCGATTGCATTTTCCATGGAGCTTTGTGGGTCTTGAATCCGTTCAAGGTCCTCAGTTGTCTTCTGGACCACTTGCCTTCGATACCCTTGATAGGTTTCAGGCTCGATACCCTTCTCATTGTGGTCTACCCGACTTTAGATTGTACCTGCCTGGTGACTGTTCGCACACTGGCAACCTAGTTGCCTATCTTTTTTAGAGACATACACAGGTGACTGCGGGGGTATACCACGGTACCTAGGACAGACATCGGGCCATGCTTTGTAGAGTATACCCATAGGGTGCTTCCATTTTCGAGTTGCACTTGCACCAGTAAGTTGCTCTAGTGTTGGCTGGTGTAACTATTCTTCCAACTAGTTAGTTGTTTGCTTGATTTGCCTTTAGGAACTTTTAGTGTGTGCTACCTAGTTTTCCATAGTGATTTAGTCAGTTGTGGATTTGGGTCTTTGACCTAGGGTGGTAGACTGCCCACTCCATCGGTCGTGAGGAATTTTTGGTCTTTCTCTTAGAAACATGGAGCTGCCTCTTTATAGGCGTTGTTTTGATACCACTGGTTTGCCAGAGTCAGTGCATGAGACTTTTACGGATTTGAACAATCTCGCAAGGAGATAACCTATGCATAAGATATTCATGGCTAAAGTTCCCGCCGATACCAACCAAGGAGCCCCTTCACAAGGGGATTCTTGTGCTTTTCCCTTCTTTGGAAACGTTGGTGTCCCTTTGATGGCCACTTTGTACATTCCTGGGTTGAATGTGGGATTACCGGTTTTGTTGGGTACCATTCCAAATGTCCCAAATGCTCTTGTTGCTTCTCAGTTAAGAAATTTATGTCATGGGAACCCTGTTGATGTTTCTTCGTCAGCAAAGTCTTCTCCTCCTCCTTCTCTCGCCTCTGGTGAAAGTATAGTTACTAGTAACCGGAAGTCTAAACAAAATAGAAAGAGGGAGAATAGGAAGAAGAAACCACCAACCTCTGTGAGTCATGCTGGAGATAGGTCGACAGCCTCTGCAAGTCATTTTGAATACCAACACCCAGACTCTGCAAGTTATGTTGGGGGAAATCACCCACCCTCTGCAAATCATGCTAGGGGAAAAAGTCTAGTCCCTACTAGTCATACTGGCAATAGGTCTGTAGCCTTTGCGAATCATGTTATCGACTCATCACCAACCTCTGCAAGTCATGTTGGATATGTGAAACCAACCACTACTAGTCATGTTGGGGGCATTAATTCTGTTGAGAAACCTAGACAGATAGGACGTAAGCCTAAGTTCCCGTGTAAGCTTTGCAATGGAGATCACCTTACTAATTTGTGCCCTAGCATTCCAGAGGTACAAATATTGTGGTCCCTATCTGCAAGCTCTTTTGATTCTGAGTCTTTTGAGGTTTCCTCTCAGTCTATTCATCCATTGGTTATGAAAGTGGTCATGCTGATGCACTCATCGGCTGATCCCACTCCTCTTTTGGGGGGGTGAGGTGCCTTTAGACCATGTAGTCTTGCAGCCTATTCAACCATTGGTTGCAAAAGTGGTCATGCCGATGCAGTCATCGGCTGATCCCACTCCTCTTTTGGGGGGTGAGGTGCCTTTAGACCATGTAGTCCCATAGCCTATTCATCCATTGGTTGCGAAAGTGGTCATGCTGATGCATTCATCAGATGATTCCACTCTTCTTTTGGAGAGTGATGGGTCTACCAACTATGTTTTTAGCGTTTTTGGTTCAATACTTTCAGAACAAGGGGGCATTCCGCTCGTTCTGAGCACACCCCCTCCAAGCCCTAGGATGGTTTCCTTTGATTGGAATGACCTTGTTGAGCCTCATCTTCCTTCTGCCGCACCTTTTCAAATAAGGGTTGAAGTTAATTCAACAAACATTTATCGATGTATTGTGGATGAGGGAGCCTCTGCAAGTATTTTATCCTCCTCAGTTTGGAAAGTCTTGGGATCTCCCAAGCTTGTGTCTGCTTCGCATGAGCTATTGAATTTTGACAGACGTCCTAGTGAATATTTGGGGGTTCTTCCTCAATTACCTATAAATTTAGGTGGGAAGACTGTCCTTGTTGATGTTATAGTGGTGCAAGGCCTGTTAGATTTCAATATGCTTCTCGGGCGTGATTATGTATATGCTATGAATGTTGTGGTGTCTACGCTCTTCCAGGTGATGCATTTCCCTCACAATGGAAGAATTGTCACTATCGACCAATTGGAATTTGATAATCACCATCCTAATTCAACATTATTTCAGACTACCCCTTTATATGTTCCTAGTGTTTGTGTAGACTCCACCCTGCCACAAGTTAATTATGTGGCATCTTATCCTCGATGTTCAATTACTTCTGAGCAAGAACCTATGAAATCATGTTGGCCTTCTCGCGACTTACTCTTAGCAATTGATCCATTGGGGGCATGGGATCCCTTGTCTCCCCCTCTTAGTCCAAGTGGGCTTGAGTATCCTTCTGAGTCTGATCTCGTTGTTTGTAGATCCTCAAGCCCTCATACTTGTGATTCTTCGATGATAGACTCTACCAGTCCTGGTCAAAACCTCCATTGTCATATGGAGTATGGTTAGTTTACTTCACCCTTTGGGACTGTCGACCCTTGTTTGTGTGATTTCTCAGATTTTGAATTGCCTTCAGATGAGGCTATCCTTGAAGCCATGACTACAGTTTCTATACCGGGGGAGGACTTACACTGTGGTTTGTGTTTCCTTCCCTTTTGGGAGACTTTCCAAGTTGACTATCAAAGAGACTCTTGGTCTAAGCCTAGCAGCGAGCTCTACTTGAACCAGTTTCATACATGAGTTGTAGCCCCCAATGGAGTCTTCTTTAAGCCCTTTTCAGACTCCCTAAAGATGAAAAGATTGTCGAGTGACCTTGTTTCTTCACACTCGTTAAATTGGTCCAGAAGAACATTCCTTACATGGGTCTTCTTTTAAGCCCTTTTCAGAACCTCTAAACATGAAAAGATTTCCGAGCAATCTTGTGGCCTTTCATGATCATTAAACTGAAATTTGAAGTCACGTCTATCCGACAGTAGTTTACCCCTTTTTCGATTCAGACGGTCAACTGTACGAGCAAAGGTATACTCTAAGGAACTTCAGTTCTCTAGAAGAGTACTCTCAGGTATCATTTTAACCTTTTTTCGGGCCTGAGGGACTAAATTTACGAAAAAGGAACCCCCACGCAGTCCATAGTTAATCTCTTTTCAGACTCCCTAAAATTGAAAAGATCGTTGAGTGACCTTATTCTTTCACACTCGTTAAAATGGTCCAGAAGAACATTCCTAACGATGTCCATATTTAAGCTTTTTTCAGACTCCTTAAAAATGAAAAAATGGCTGAGTGATCTTGTCTTTATCACACTCGTTAAAATTATTTTGAATAGACGTCTTGTGGGTGCTGGTTTACCCCTTTTTCAAACCAACTAGACTACCTTTGAAAAAGGTACCCCAATGGAGTCTCCTTTTATGTTTTTTTAGACTCTCTAAATATGAAAAACTGTTGAGCTTACCTTCTCTGGGCTCGTTAAACTCACATCGAAGGAAGTTACCATTGTGTGTTTTATTAATCGCATTTTCATACCCACTTCTTTGGCCTAATGCCGGCTCCATGTTGTTCTCAACTAAACCATCTAAAGTATGGCTTATACGCACACCCTGTAGCACTTTGCCTCTGCATCTTGACACCTTTGGTTCCTGGAGGACTTTTCCCGAGTGTCCTTACTTTGAACATCAGTCTTGTCCCTGCACCTTGAACTTGTATGTTTGCAACACTCATTCCTCCTTTGTAACGTAACATTCTTTCATTATTTTTCCAAAATTATTGAAAAAGACAAAAAAAATCAAATATACCCCAAAAAGAGGAAGGGAAAAGTATTTTATTTATTGGTAGCATAATGAGTCACCCTTGGATAAATCACATCTGTCTGTTTGTTCATCAAACTCTGGGATTTAATACGACCTTAGGAAGTTGTTCTTGCTACATAGAGTTGTGTCCTCCTCCGTTTGGTTATTCTTGTAAACATATGGAGAGTTTGCGTTGCCTCCTGCCTCGTAAACTTGTGTTAATTCCATGATGCCTGAGTCTCATCATTTGTCGAGCTATTGTCCAAGGGAAGTTTTTACCAAGCCTGAGTCGACCCCTCTGCAGTTTGTCTCTTTCCCTCATACCTAGTCATCCTGAATGTCCAATCAAGTCTTTGTTCGAAATCATTGAAGCCTTTAGTCTGATCATCAAGATTCTCTAGTCCATGACTGACAAGCTGTCGAAGACCTCTGGGTAGTGAATTCGTACACTCATATTACACTCCTACCCGAGTTTTGAAGATTTTGAAGTTGTTGCTCGAGCTCTGAAGACCTCATCTCTAGCCACCAGGCCTTAGCAACTTCTAATAAGATGGATACTCTACACATATATCTTTTTGATTTCGAGATGTAGCTCCATTCTGTATTATTCATGGCTACACTTTATATAGTTATATGACATGGATCTACAGTGTATTTTATTGGTAGCCATGATTTTATTTTATCCCGAGCATGGGTATGCCCGCCTCAGTGAGACAATTGTTATTTTTGCAGATGACACCTCCTAATTTCTAGTCCCTGGGCTCACTTTTTCGGCACATTGGTGAAGATTGTTAATGTATTTCGGCCATTAGATGATCTTCTAACCTCACACATTAGGGGGCATCTGTTATAACCCTAATTCTCACAAGACATGCTTACCTGGCATCAGACCATCTCAAATTCCTTCTTTGCCAAAACACTATTGAACAACTCTTCTTAAAAAAACCTTTTATAAAGGCCCATGCACCCTGCTCCATTACTACATGTGTGTACACGCTAGCTGACCCAAAATAGCCCACGTGTACCTACAAAAGAACAAAAAAAGGAAAGTTGTTGACGGAACACACAGCTTTGGGTGAGTTAACTAAAACTTTAGACCATGCATGGTTGAGGGTTCGACCAAATACCTATCTTCTTCTAGCCTATAAAAGAAGGGTTAGGGGTCCCATTTGGAAGAGAAGAATCATAGTAAAGAAACTATACCCGATTGCACATTCCCTTTGTCCCAACCCTTTAGCCATCCTTGTGCAAAGAGAAATACAGAGCAAAGAAGTTGGAGGACAGTTGAAGAGGAGCCCAGGACCAGGTTCGTGGAGCAGTGGTCGGCTTCATCATTGTAAGTTGATTTGTTGAAGTTCATAATAAAGAAGTACTTTTCCCATCCATCCATATGAGGTTTTCATGGTTTATTGCATACATGTTGATTGAATCTCTAACCCATTAATCTATATATCAAATGCATGTGGAGTTCTTTGTTTGTTTTGTGTGAATGCAGGTCAACCTTGGGAGGAGAGCTGTAGTCAAAGAGCGATCAAGCGTGAAGAAGGATCGATATCAAATGCCTGAAATAGGGTATGCTCACTTGATCTTCTTAACTATGTATTTGCTTAAGAATAATGGGGATTAGGTTCGGGATGAAGGTAGAAAGTAGGAATCTTTAGGTCTTTTCTGCATGCATAATTAAACCCTAAATGTTAGTCCATAGGGGGATTTCCCACTCACAACAGTATGATCCAATGATGGAGGAATTTCATATTCTGGTGCTTCCTTGTTATGTTGTGTAGTTGAAGTTGACAATATGTACTCCTTCGTAAATTCTTTTATGGTTGCGTTAAAGATCTCCTTTTCATTCTGTGCGTCAAGTTTATTCCTTGGTTATGTGTTCTTCTTTACCCATTGATTTTGTGTTGGTTCTTGTCGAGTTGTGTCAGTTCCTATCTTAGGGCCTCCATGGGTAACTATGTTGATGTTATGTCCTTCATCCTTGGCTTCGATTGAAATCCACTGAACATTTTGGTTGTTCTGGTTCCTCTTTTCCTGAATCTTTGCTAGTAGTGTCATACATTCCTCTGTATCGTGGTCCGATGCACGACAATACATGCAAGTTTCTGGTGGAAGTGAACATTCTCTTGCATAATGTCCCAGTTGCTGACAATTGTGACATGTGACTGGTCCTCTACCTCATATGAAGCCTCCTCTAGCTCGTCCTCCTCCTCTGTATTCTGCTTGGTCTCCTCGTGGCACGTTATACTGAGGTGCTTGATTGTATTGTGAGGTATTGTACTAGGTTTGTCTCATATTGTACTATGGTTGGGCGTTATTATATGGTTATTGTGTAGTATTATACTGTTGTTGCACAGTGTTGTATGGAGCTGGAAATTTATTAAACTGTGGTGCAGATTTCCCAGTCATCATTTCTGCATGTAGTTTATATGCATCTAATGTCCTTTCTCACATCAACTCCATAGTTATACAATCTTTATCGTCATGGCCCACTGATTTTCAAAAGGTGCAATATGATCTCTTTGGGACTGTTTGGTATTTCTACATCATCGTCCAGTGATAAGGGTCGTGACCCGGTTTCTTGCATATTTCTCACCATAGTCCTCCTGGTGGTAATGGATTTGGAATTCATGTTTCCATGTACTACACAAACGTTAGACATTCGTTCTTGTGGTTTCCTTTCGTCTTGCATGTGGTACACAAAATGACTTCTTGTTTTTCCTTGTTCTTGTTCTAGTTCAGTTGAAATGTTAGATTCTTCAAATCCTCCTTCAGTTCTTCGATAGCTGGGTCTGTCTGTTGATATTGATTTTCTTCCAGTTGCAGGGTTGCCTTCAGAGCCTCTGCCTGCATCTGAAATTTATGTTGTCGTAAAGGGTATTTCAAATGTGGGAGTAATGAGTTGACAAACAAGTGTCGATGTTTCATATCGGTCATGAGATATTTTATCTGTCCCTTCAGTTACTTGAATCTCTTATCAATCTCCCATATAGACTCTCCTGGTTTCTGTCTGATTTTGATCATCTCGTTCATGTAATGATCCTCAGAGCTCGGTTTCTGGAACTCATTTATCAGTAACTTATTGATGTCTTCCAATGTCCTCATCGTCCGATGGGCACTATTTGTGTCTAGATTCATGTACCAGTCTAGTGCATGGTCTCTAAACGTAATTGCTAGTTGCGCAAGTTTAGTATATTCATCGGTAATCTATTTTGCTTCCCATATCTTTGCACAAATGAACAAATGTTTATTAGGGTCTTCTGATGCTTCTCCCCAGAATTCTGGTAACCTGATGGTGGGATCATGTCTAGACATCCTAAATTTTGAACTACTTCCTTCGAGCGGTGTAGATACCTAACTAGTGCAAACTGAACTCGCTCCTCCAGTTGTTTCTCCTTCTGTAGACTTACTTCCTGCTGTCTGACTTCCTCCAAACTATGGTTGTCTAAATGGTGGTGTTCTCTTTGGTGTATTAGTCACACATGGGTTTATGGGTTCCACACTGACATTAATATGGATAGGATGGCTACTTTCTCTTCCTGTTATTAGACCTCTCGTCTTCCTCTCATATGTTGCGCATTGGATTTCCTCAATTTGCTCCACATCCCAGATATCCTCTACCTCTTCCTCATCACTCTCCAAGCCTTCCCTCACAGCTATGTCTCTCTTCTTGGTATTCACCTTGTACTAGTAGGGTACTCTGCTACGTGTTTTTCCTGTCGACGCCAAGATCCACTTGATATGGTCATCATTCATCATGATCGGGTCTAAAGGTTCCTCCTCCTTCTTGCCTTTATCCTTACCTCCTTCCATTTCTCCTTTCTCTTTCAGTGCTTCCCCCATTCCCCCATGCACGCTGGGAAGTTTATCTATTTGATTCCATTGCCATTACACCTTTATTATATAGCAGTATCTTAATAGAAGCATACAGTGATCGAATGTACCTTCCTTGAGGTCCGCGTAGAAATTTGTGCTCCACTATGTTGTATGACTTCGTTGTGTCAAATATAAACTCTGTTATGAATCCTTCCATAATACTCTCAAGCCAAAATTCCACTGTACAGGTGAATTTTTTTTTCACCTGCTGTAACTACTCAATCTGTATTGGCGTCCAATCTAACTATTGAATCCATTTTTTCGCGTGGTTATTCTTCAACCTCAGTATCCACTCCTGCAACAGATGTGGAAAATCACAGAAGAAGACTTCATGCAAATCAGTAAACACATATTTCTCAAGGTATTTGCGAGGTGTGATTGTAGGGTTTCTATTTTCTTTATGTGCAAACTCTGGCTCTTTGGTTCTCAACTAGCTTTCAATCTCTTCTTTTGTGGGATTCCACGATCTCAACATTGTTACAGGTGAATCATCCTATGGAAAAGCGGATTCCCTCTTGTTCTCTAGACTCCTAAGGCCAAGACATAAAAGTTCTTAATGTGGACACTGACATCCTTTTTAGATCTAATTAAGATAATATACAAAGAGGAAGAAGAAATATGTGTACCTTGTTAACGACATTTTTCCTCGCGAAGTCCAATCCGAGCTCCAATCTTGAGCTCCTCGATAGGTCTTGTAGAACAAACAAAGATACAACGAGCTTCCTATTCTATTGAGATTAGCTCAAATACAGATCTATCTATTGGAGACAAGTTCATGTGAAACAAACATAAACTTGAAAGAAACAAGCCAAGCATCTATATGTATTAATTAGAACAAATGAAGAGTACTTACAATCCTTTGATGAAAGTGCATCAGCTTCTTCCATCTCTCCTTGTCCAACCCCTTTGCTCAAGTAATCTACACTGATTATGCTTCAATGGAATCTCACTTATGGGATCATAAGTTTGGTGTAATTCTCAATCTCCATATATTGTATATTACCTATGAGATCATAGGTTTCATACCTCCAATATTTTATTTACCTTTCACCATGAGAAGGCCTCCTTATATAAACTTGGAGAGGCCCAACCACTTGAGATATATTTGGGATAAGTTGAGTATTTCTCTCCTTCAGTTGAGGATACTCCCTAAGATCATGCCTTAACCTTCTATTCGAATCCAACCACCTTCAGAAATTGAGGCGATTCTTCCCTAATTTGTCTCAACAAACCAAAATTCACTCAGAAAGGGTAGCGCTCCCCCAAAGTGGGGCACAGAGCATTGTAGCACTCCCCCAAAGAATCCCAGGGAGTGTTAACACTCCCTGGTAGTGCATAGGGGAGCGTTTCCTTCCAAATTTGATATTTGAGTGGTTTTTTCAGTGGCAAAATGTTTGTACTCCTTGTCAATTGATTTCTCTTCTTCAAAACTAGTCTTTGAGGTCTCTTAAGTGTCCTTGTGATGTTGTTAGAGGCATGACATAGGCAAGGTGGCCTTATGATGTTTTGTGACACTTGTGGTCAAGATGCGACACTTGCAGACAATATGTGACACTTACAACACTTGTAATGACGACACTTGCGACACTATTGAAGTGAGTAATTTTGATGTGTAACAGATTGCCCCCCAAAAGTGCAAAGTTAGAAGATGTGATGACTAAAGTACTTTGTAGAATTTTTCAAGAAAGGGTATGGATGCAGAGAACCTGGTAGAAGATACACACAACCATCCAACAAACATTAATGGCATGTTTCAAACCCAAGGCAAACATACCTATGCTTGAGTGATAAAAACTTTTTAGGTATGGCCGCCATAAAAAACACTGCGGATCCATAATTATATTGAAAAAACGCTATAGCCACTGAAGATACAATGTGGATATATACTCCTATGACCTGAACTAATCGTAGCCACGAGGAATACATAGTGGATATACAAGATGACAAGACATAGCCGCGACCAATACAAAGTGGATCTATGTAACAGTATATGTGTCAATGTTCAAAGAAACTTTGTCGCAATTACCTGGGCAAAGTATATATCAAACTGATGACTCAACCCAAGGTATTCTTACCGATCCTGATGCAGTATGATTCTAACCATGTGAATATATGTCTTGATGTCAAACATGGAAAAAACCACTTGATTACCGGCCAATGAGGTAAATCATTAACAAGCACGAGGGAAATCACCATTGATGTCAATGATTCCCAAGGTACTCTAGTACATTTCAACGAATGTGAATGGAAGAGTTGAAGTCGAACATCCGTGGAATAATTCGATCAAAGGTCAATGATGTAAACCCATTGTCGGATGCAAGGAGGCCTACCATTGAGGCATGCAGGTCCCAAGGTACTAACTGGTTTCTAAGTCTAGTTCCTGGATAATGTGTTGAAGTCGATAGGAATAGACTCGTCAAAGGAGGGCCTTGATGTATCCCCCATAAATGACACAAAACCGACACAGAGATGTAATTGGTAGATCAAACGAACATGGACTAAAAAGGGTATTGAAACAATAATATTTGTGATGGTTGACTCTCAAGGCAGATACTTCCCTTGAACACTAGGGCACAACAACAGAAACATGACATGGACCAAAACACGATAATGCAGTGGATACGGTGAATTTTTTCGGGTGACCCAAAGGAGTAATAAAACTCAGAGGATTGGCTCAATGAAGAGGTTCAGTAGATTAAAATGTATGCAAATACAAAGTGATGTGTTCAAGGGCGACCGTAAGAGTTATTGGTAGTGTTCTCAAAAACTGTGTGGCTTGCTTCCTTCAATTTTTCCCCCCATCCAGATAGACGAGTACTTATTTTTAATTTAATGAGCTCAAGGAGGGTAACACATGCTCGATATGACTCACCTTCGGTAAGTCCCTCTTCCTTTGTTTAGCGAATTGGAAGAAGTAAGGGTTCGATCTCATATGATCCCTTCAATGTGTAATTGTTTAACGAGTCCAGAGAAGGTAAAATCGGTGGTTTTTCATATTTAGAGAATCTGAAAACAACTTAAAGATGACTCCAATGTTGTCCTTTTTCATAATGTTATTCTTGCGAAGTTGAAAAAGAGATAAATTATAACTCGAAAGATGCCCTTTCAAACCTCTTAACGAGTGGGAAAGGAGGCAATATCACTCAACAATCTTTTCATGTTTAGAGAGTCTTAAAAGAGCTTAAAGAAGACTCCAGGGGGTTCCTTTTTTGTTTATCCATGCGGGTCCAAAAAAGAGATAAAAGTATACTCGTTTATATTCTCATGTTTTTGGAAGCACGAGAAAAATCAAAGACTCAACCCAGTAACTTATTCTCATGTATTTATGACAACGAGAATAAACAAAGACTAAGCTCGGTACTCTGCCCCCAGCTTGAAATCTAGTGGCTTAACTCTAGAATGATCATCAAAGGCTGGAGACATGCCCCCCCAAGCTTCAATGCATTCACAAACTTTGAGGTTGTCACCAATTTCTCTACTAGATGAGAAAAAGGATAAGGGTGGATGAAAATGAAGGTTCAAAAACGAGACCTAATGAAAGACTCGTCTTGGTGGCAGAGGGGACTGTTTCATTTTTTAATGAGATTGACATAGGAAATGAACTATTCTCATGGATCTGGGTTAAATCCCAAGATTTTTGTTTCATTTTTAATAAGCTTGCCATAGAGAGGAAAAACTATGCTCATGACCTATGTTTCATTTTTTAACGAGCTTTCCACAAAGAAGAGAAACTATGCTCGTGACCTCTATTTCATTTTTTAACAATCTTTCCATAGAGAAGAGAAACTATGCTCGTGATCTCTATTTCATTTTTTAACGAGCTTGCCACAGAGAAGAGAAACTATGCTCGTGACCTATGTTTCATTTTTTAATGAGATTTCCACAGAGAAGAGAAACTATGATCGTGACCTATGTTTCATTTTTTAACGAGGTTGTCACGGAGAAGAGAAACTATGCTCATGGACTCTGCTTGATCATGGCTTCCAAGAGAATAATTCTCTAGAAGGACACTATGTCAAGGGATAAAACTTGATCATGGCTTCCAAGAGATCTTCACTGGATGGAAGAAAATCACTCTAGAAGGAATACATGTCGAGGGTCACGACAGGGGTAAGGATATCAGGCTCCAATAGCCCTATCGAAGAGATCACCATGTCAACTACTGGATCCAAATCATATTCATCAGAATTTGAATTCATGGGAGACAACGCCACATAATTGACATGTGGCAGGGGCGATATTGTCTTCATATAATAACCATTTAGGGAGGTAATCCAGTCAGGACCAACGAATGAAAGTTGATCAATAGTCACCATCCTTCCATCGTGCAGGAAATATATCACATGAAAAAGAGTGGACACAATAGCTTTCATGGCATAGACATAATCCCTCCCAAGGAGTAAAGAGAAATCCAAGGGGTCTCGGACTACCATGACATCAAAAAAGACAGTTTTACCTCCCAAAGTTATAGGAAATTGAGGAAGGGTCCCTAAAGGTTGACTGGTTCTTCTGTTAAAAGATAACAGATTCTATGTAATCGACGCAAGATGAGGAAAACCCAAAGCGTGCCAAGCAATAGAGGACAAAATACTAACGGGAGCACCTTTATCTATCATTGTTTGAGGAACGTCCCAACCAAAAACCTGTATTGTAATATGGAAGGAATGTGAGAGGGAAGACGAGGTCCAGTTAGTGAACCCCAATCAAAAAGGATGGCCTCATTACTTGGAGGGGGTTTCATAGGAGAAGGAGGAATGCCCCCCATCATGGTAGATTCCATATCAACAAGAAAAATGTGGGCAGTATCGGGTTTACTCTCTAAAGGGAGAGTAGGATCAATCAATGATGGGATCGGATCGACCACACTGGCACTCTTCAGAGGAAGAGTGAGATTGACCGATGATGTAACCGGAGCAACCACTTTGGCACTCTTCGAATGAAGGGTGGGACTGACTGAGGAAGGGACTGGATCAGTCACTTCGGCACTCCTCAAGGGGGTTGTGGGATCGACCGATGGCAGAACC
>SNQJ01S0032985.1:228406-239985 GCA_010110895.2 Picea sitchensis
TCATTTCGTCCCTCTGTCGCGTGAGAGCTTGCTCAAGCAACAAATTGATAAGATCGTCTGCTATGTTGTTTTTCTTTTCTTCTGCCATCGAGGGTTTCTTGGGTGTGAAAGAGCAATTGTATTCAAGAGAGACAAGCTCGAGACCCAAATTTCTATACTCGGACCTCGTCGGGGACATGCACTGAAAAAACGATCAAGAGCAGCCTGCTCTGATACCACTAATCCAGATTATTTTCGGCACGAAATGAGAGCGGAGATATAATAAAGAAATGCACAGAGATATCATAGATATTCAATAATGTAGCAGAAATGTGTCAGAGATGCAACCAAAAATATAGATATACAATAATACATGATTTCTATTAATGAAATAAATGTACAGAGACTGTAAAAATACAGAGTGAAAGACTCGCTAGAATGGTGGCAGCTTATCTCTAAGAAGATATGTGACAGCTACTCGCATTCGCAAGAAGATGGAAACAATCACTCAAATCCGCAGATCTAATAATTTCTCACTGGATTTCGAGCAAATATCACTGGATTTCGAGCAAATATCAAAGAAGCAGAAAAGAAGGAGTGAAGTAAGAGAAAGCTAATCGTTGAAAGAGAATATCAAGGAAGACAGATCATCAAAGAAGATGGATCATGGACAACTCAGCAAGCGGAAAAAGCCGCCAACAAATTCTTTGAGCACCTCGCCGAAAAGAAGGAAGAACAAGCTGGTGAAGCCCTTAAGATATGGGTCAAGTTGACCTAGGGTTTAGGCACCTAGGCTTTTGGATCTAGGGTTTTAAAACCTAGACTTTTGCTATGTAATGTATAAAAAAAGGTCTAGAAGACCTGGGAGGGTTCATTCGAAGTTGGATTGTGTTGTTGTTGTTGATTGATTATTTTTTTTGCGTAAGAGAAGTATTGGGTTGTGAGAGCATTCTTGTATTGTAATATCTTCAGCTAGGTGCGAAGATCAACCCTTCAGCTGGGTGTGCAGGGAGGGGCAAGAAGAATAGAAAGAGAGAGAGATCTGCAAGCTAAGTGCACAGATAGAACTGTATGTTTTCATATAATATATCAAGAAACGCAGTTATGTGGACATAGCCCTAGGCATAGTGTGAACCACATATATCTTGTTGTTCTGTGTGATTGATGTTGTTCTTTGTTATTTGATATACTTGTATTGCATTGTTGTGTTAGATCAGAGATATAACTTGTGAAGTAAGATTAAGTGTGGTAAAGAATCTCTAGGTCGATGTGTGTTTTTGCTTTGGATCCACTTTGCATTTCCTCTGGTTGTAGACACATGTGTCCTACAACCCCCTATTGCTACTTCGGGTGAGATTACATCTGCTCTGCAGGTGTTTCCGAAAGGGCCAGTAGTTAGGGCTTGTTGGTGCATTTCTAGAGTTGAACCCTGGGTCTGCCCCTGTGCCAACAAATGGTTTTGTTGTCAGGACTGAGATCTTCTTGAGGGAATGTCAAGGTGGTTCCCATCGAAGACAGAAATTCAGAAGTGGATAGAAGAACCAGAGAAGTACTTTGTTTAAGCTCATAACAAGAACCCTAGCATTAGTATAGAGGATTGGTTGGGAAGGTATATCTTTACTGATATACACGAGATTTTCTTTGGAGAAGTTCATAAGGATCTATACGAGTGGTTAGCCATATTAGCAGATACCCAATTTGAAATCATATCTATACCATCTGTGGTTTGGACGTCGGCGTTGATCAAGAAGGTCACGAGAGTTGATAAAGTTGTGTCAAGAGTAGTAAATCACTGGTTTGATAGCCCTATTGGAGGGTACATTACTGAGTTTTCTATTGACAGGGTAGAGTCATATATCCAAGCAGAGAGATATTTCTTTAAGGGACCTAGAGGAAAAATTTTACACTTTTTGAAGTTGAAGATCAAGATGTTATTGCATGAGAAGAACATCTTGAAGATACAGTAATCGGTCGGATAAAAATATAATGTTCAAGAACTCAGACAGCGACAACGACACAGAGGTTGGACACACACAAAGTGGGAGATCATTCAGAGAGGTCCCTCTGGTGAACCTGTTTGAGTAGAATCACGAACCACTAGCACAGGACGAAGGGTTCTACAATGCAGAGGAAGAAGAGCTATTGAACGAGGAATATTCAGAGTCCACTAGGGAAAAGGAGAGGAAGACTGAAGAACCTCTCCGAGAAGAATCAGTAACTTCAAGGACTGCACCTACCATCGAAGTAAGTAATACTTCTCCTCCTATTGTTTTAGCAGCATTAAGTAACCAGAGTAGTCAGAGTTATCAAACCACTCAGAGCACTGTTACCAGCAGTTCATTACATACTCAGTCAAGAAACCTAGGAAGATCTATGGCACATGAAATGAGATTACCTATCTTTAGAGGAGATGGATATGAATATCCTGATCATCACTAGTTCTTATGCGAAGTTGTATGGATTATTAAGAAAGTCAATGATGAAGTTGTTAAGAGAGCTCAGTTTAGTACTACCTTGAGAGACTGCACACTGAGTTGGTACATGAAG
The DNA here is from genome assembly GCA_010110895.2 of Picea sitchensis. Classification (NCBI taxonomy): domain Eukaryota; kingdom Viridiplantae; phylum Streptophyta; class Pinopsida; order Pinales; family Pinaceae; genus Picea; species Picea sitchensis. The sequence goes on from SNQJ01S0032985.1 coordinate 230,933, forward strand.
TTTGTTAAAGGAACTGTACAGCCTAAACCACTGAATGATATCAAGACTGTGTTGAGTGCAGAATTCAAGAAACCCAATTCGGAGTCCCAGTGCATTACAGAACTGAAAGAAATCAAGAAGAGAGTAGTTGAACCTATTTGGGAGTTTGATTAGAGTTTTAAGACCTTGACAAGCCGATTGAGTTTTAATATTCCAGACAAGTAGAATAAGGAATGGTTCATTGTTGCCCTCTTACCACACATCAAAGCTCCTCTGATGCAATAGAAGTTTGCTTCGTAGGCTGAGGCACTGGATATTTCCATGAAACTAGAATCAGCCCCTATGGGAGAATCCAACTCAGGTATGAGTCAAATTTTGAGTCGGCTAACTAGATTATCTTTGTAGGTCAAATATATGAAGAAAGAAAAGGGAAAAGATAAAAGAGAAGACATTTGGTGTATCATATGTAAATCAAAGGGCCATGACAAGGAGCACTGCCCCTTATTTAATGAGTACTTGGCCTATGGAGCTTCGAGCCCTTTGAAGCAGGTTACTCTACCCTCGTGCGAGGTATGTAGAAATAGACATCGCCCTGGTGAATGTTATTACATGCAAAAATATGTCTAGACCCCTACCAATCTTTACTGCACATTCTGTAAATCTATGGGGCATGATGAGAAGGATTGATGTTAAGGGACATGTATAGAATTCAAGGAGAGATGCAACAGGAGGGAAATGCTATGCATTTTAATTCCCCAGAAAGAGGAAACTTCAACCCTCATGGTGGATTCAGAGGAAGAGGACGAGGAGGAGGCATCGGTCGAGGTCAAGTTCAGATCATTTTTTATAACTACTCCCAACCAGGTCACTTGGAAAGGGACTGTCAGAACCCTTGTACCACTTGTAGCTACTGCAACTCATTTGAATGTGTTATTGAAGATTGCCCAGTATTGTTGTCGAAACTTCAGGAAAGATGGGGTGGAAACCAGCAAGTGTAGCTAATATCAGTGGAATCTCGCAGAGAGGATCTCAGAGTCATTGTTATCACTAAAGGAGGTGTTGTTACAGTAGAAGATAGGGTGACTCCAGAAAATACTATGGAGGGATAAAGGAACATAAGGGTTGTAGAGAAGACAGAATTGTTTGATCCAAGGAAGGAAAAGCAGACATTCGAAGAGTCAAGAAGAGAATTTGGAAGAGAACAGGCTTCTTCATCTAAGCCACAACAAGAAGTGAGAGAATGTGGAATGTCTCTGGCATTCGATCAGTCTACCTCGCCCGGAGAAGGAAAAGAGGTAAGCAATCTTATGGATTTCTTATATACTTGCATTAATTTGATTAAGGATAAAAGAGTTGTGCAAGAACTACAACACTTGATCAGATAGTATGAGATAGGAAGGGTAGATCCTCTATTGAATAAAGCAGTACATCAAGTATCTAGAAAGAGAAGGAAAAACAAGGAACTACACCTTAATGCTCAGATTGGAGACTATGACATAGATTATGTGGTCCTCGACTTGGGATCAGAAGTCAATGTTATGACAAAGTAGACCTGGGCACTGATGGGAAAACCTAAGTTGATTTACTCTCCTATCAGGCTCAGGATGGCTAATCAATAGGCAGTAATCCCCTTTGGAAGAGTGGAACATGTCTCGGTGGACATCGACAGGGTAAGGACATCTGCAGACTTCAAAGTGATTGAGATAGTTAATGATAGTTGTCCTTATCCTGTGTTGTTGTGGAGGTGTGCCAGATTGACCAGGGAGGTTTGTTGGATTGGCACAAAAGTAAGTAATCTTCCCACATTTGATGGTTTAAATCATTTAGAAACATTCTTATTGGAATTTGAATAAATTGTACCAGTATAATAGAGGTTGTTGACACTGGATAGAGCCTTGAAATCAACGCCAGCAAGATGGTGGGGAACACACAAGAAGAGCATCGCAGAGTGGGTACAATGTCGCACTTTGATGATAGTGTGATTTTTAGACCAAGTCGAAGGGTGTGAAGTTCGATACAGAGGTCAGAGTTGTCTGAAGGACCATGTACGGAGTTGTGAGAAGGCCTGGAGCAACATTCATAAAGAGCAATGGGTTCATAATTTCATTAATACCTTGGATATTGTGCCTATCAATTGGTATCTTCAAGCAAAATTGTGCCTTACCACTTTAGATTGGTATGATATGACCCAAAATTTTATAGCTATATTTTTATTTGAAATTCAGTACCCCACAGTAAATCAAGCTTTACAAGTTGTAAAATAGAAAATCTTTGAGGCACCTAACCTCCCTTTGGAGAAAGAAGAAGATGAATGGACTGCACCTCTTCATAAATTACAGGGTTGTTACAATATCAATGTTGATGAAGATGGTGATATTAGGAATGTGAACATCATAGAAACTGAAGGACAGAGAGACATAGAAGGGCCATGGATTGAAATACCTTTCATTGGACAGCCAATTAAAATCAAGAAAGTTAATATTGGAACAAAGCAAGCACCTAAATTGGCCAACTTTGGAGATTATTGGGATGATGCCACTATTAATAAGATTACAGAATTATTGCATGAATATCAGGACTTGTTTCCAACCAAGTTCACAGACATGAAGGGAATTAAAGGGCCCATGGGAGAAATGAAGATACATTTGAAACCAAATGCAAGGCCAGTCAAGTAGAGACCCTACAGACTGAATCCCATGTATAAGAATAAAGTTTGGATTGAATTATACAAAATGTTGGAAGCAGGAATCATAGAATCTGTTGAAGAATTAGAATGGATTAACTCTATGGTGGTCCAGGATAAGAAGTCAGGAGAGATCAGAATCTGTGTAGATTTAAGGAAACTGAATGGTGCATGTTTACATGATCCATTCCCTACACTGTTTACTGATGAAGTGTTAGATAATGTAGGAGGCAGGAAGTTTACTCCTTCACATATGGATTTTCAAGTTATCACCAGATCAGGATTGATAAGGAAGACAGACATAAGACCACATTTGCAATGGAATGGGGTTCTTTCCAATACACTGTGATGCCTTTCGGATCGAAGAATGCACCAACCATATTTTCCAGGGTGGTGGTCAAAGCATTCAAGGAATTTTTACATAAATTTTTGGAAGAATATTTTGATGATTGGACTGTTTTTAGCTTATTGAAAAATCATATTGAATGTTTGAGACTAATGTTGGATAAGTGCAGGCAATGTCAGATTTCCCTAAACCTGAAGAATTGCATCTTCATTTCACCTTTTGGAGTATTACTGGGACACATTGTATGTAAGCAGGGGTTGTTGGTAGATCCTTCCAAGATTGCCATCATTGTTGATCTACCTCCCCCTACTTCGGTTAGACAGTTGTGCACTGCGTTGGGACATACTGGATACTACAGAAAGTTTATCAAGGGCTATGCACGTATAACAAAACCCATGGAAAAGATTTTAAAGAAAGATCATCAGTTTCAATGGCCAGAGGAATGCCAGAAGAGCTTTGACACACTAAAGAAGAAAATGGTTACTGCGCCTATTGTGGTTTTCCCAGATTGGAGTAAGGAATTCCATGTTCATGTCGATGCTTCATCTATTGCGTTAGGAGAAGTGTTAGCACAACTAGGAGCATGAGATATTGAACACCCACTAGCCTTTGCTAACAGGAAGCTCTCTACAACTAAGATAAATTACACTACCACCGAAAGAGAAGGATTAGCTATGGTGTATGCACTGCAGAAGTTTCGACACTACTTGTTGGGAGGACATTTTAAGAAGTTCATTGATCACTCTGCGATGAAATACTTAGTCAACAATCCAGTGTTGGGGGGAAGAATATGTGGATGGCTACTGTTATTCCAGGAATATGATTTTGAGATTGTGGTCAAGCCAGGGAGAATGAACAAGGGACTTGACCACTTGTCTAGGTTAGAACATGGAGAGGATCCTACCAGTTTGGAGGATACACTACTAGATGCACAGTTTCTAGCCATTAGAAAATTTGATGATCACTTCTCCAAGATAGTCCAGTTCCTTTCTACAAGAATGACACCCCGCGAGTGTACAATTATTCAGAAGAAACAACTGGTAGTTCATGCTGCAGATTTTTCACTTATAGCTGGACAACTATTTAAGATGGGACCAGATGATATTTTGAGGAGATGCGTTATGGAGGTAGAAACACCATTGATTCTTGTAGAAGCACATGAAGGAATCGCAGGAGCACATTATGCAGGGAAAGCAACAATGCAGAAGGTTCTTAGAGCTGGCCTCTAGTGGCCCACATTACAAAAAGATGCTAAGGAATAGTACAGAGTCTGTGATGTATGCCAAAGAGTGGGGAAACCTTCCAGAAGAGATGAGATGCCTTTAGCACCTCAGCTAACTTTACAGGAATTTAAGATATGGGCCAATGATTTTGTGGGACCTATAAACCCACCAGGAAAGCGCACAAGAGACAGATACATCATCACTACGATAGAGTATTTGACCAGATGGGCAGAAGAAAGAGCATTTAAGGACTATAGTGCAACTACAGTTGCGTGATTCATATTTGATGATATCATAACCAGTTTTGGATGCCCAAAGATCATCATGAGTGATCAAGGCACACACTTCATCAACAAAACTATTGAAGCCTTGACTCGAGAATTTGAAGTTCATCATCAGAAGAGTACACCATACCACCCACAAGCGAATGGTACAGTCGAAGCTTTCAATAAGATCTTGGAGACAACGCTAATGAAGATTTGCAGTGTGAATAGAGATGATTGGGATTTGAGAGTGCCAACAGTGTTATGGGCTTATCAAACCAATTGCAAAAAGATGACAATGAAGACTCCCTTTAAGTTAGTTTTTGGCATGGAAGCAGTGGTACCTATGGAATACTTGGTTCCCAGCTTAAGAATTGTAGCATTTATAGGTATGGATGACATAAGCATTGTACAAGATAGGCTTACGCAGTTGGTGGAACTAGAGGAAGACAGGTTTATTGCAAGATTTCATTAGCAGGTACAAAAAGAACAAGAAAAGGCCTAACATGACAGACATATCAAGAAGAAAGCATTTAAGCAAGGAGATCTAGTATTGGTATATGAAAACACATTCATGAAGCATCCAGGGAAGTTCATGACACATTAGCTTGGGCCATATGAGGTTGCCTATGTTACAGAAGGAGGAGTTGCACAGTTGAAAACCATGAATGGAGAATGGAAGGAAGGTTTAGTAAATGGGAGCTGGTTGAAATTGTATTATGACAACCAACTGTCTCGCATCTCTTAGTAAAAACAAAGGAATAAGGGTCTAGCTACCAGGTGCAGTTGAAAATGGGTACTAGACATAGAAAATACAATCTTCACACAACAAGGAGGGACAGAGCAGAAAGAACGGGCTGTTTTGTGCAGTCTGCAGTCGAAGTGATACCGAAGATTCAACCCTGTAGTGACTCGGGACAAGTCACAAGTAAGTGTTGGGGGCTTGTTGGCCCTTGGTTATGGAAGTAAGCGAAGATTAAGGAACAAGAGAGAAGTACGAACTGCATGAAAGGCACATTAACCGAGAATGGGTCAAAGTGGTCAAAGAAGCAAAAAAGAAGGAGTGAAGTAAGAGAAAGCTAGTTGTTGGAAGAGAATATCGAGGAAGACAGATCAACAAAGAAGATGGATCATGGACAACTCAGCAAGAGGAAAAATCCACCAACAGATGCTTTGATCACCTCACGGAAAAGAAGGAAGAATAGGATGGTGAAGCCCTTAAGATACAGGTCAAGTTAACCTAGGGTTTAGGCACCTAAGGTTTTGGATCTAAGGTTTTGACACCTAGACTTTTTCTATGTAATGTATAAAAAAAGGTCTAGAAGACCTGGGAGGGTTCGTTCGAAGTTGTATTGTGTTGTTGTTGTTGATTGATTATTGTTGTTGTGTAAGAGAAGTATTGGGTTGTGATATCATTCTTGTATTGTAAGATCTTCAGTTGGGTGCAAAGATCAACCTTGCAAATGGGTGCACAAGGAGGGGAGAGAAGAAGATAAAGAGAGAGATATTTGCAAGCTAAGTGCGCAGATAGAACTGTATGTTTTCATACAATATATCAAGAAACGTAGTTCTGTGGATGTATCCCTAGGGAGAGGGTGAACCACGTATATCTTATTTTTTTGTGTGATTGATGTTGTGTTCTTTTCTATCTGATATATTGTTATTGCATTGTTGTGTTAGATCATAGATATAACTTGCGAAGTAAGCTTAAGCGTGGTAAAGAACTCTAGTTTTTTGTGTGTTGTTTCTCTGGATCCACTTTTCATTTCCTCTGGTTTTAGACACATGTGTCCTGCAACTCCCTATTGCTACTTCGGGTGAGACTGCATCTGCTCCGCAGGTGTTTCCAAAAGGGACAGTAGTTAGGGCTTATTGGTGCGCTGCTAGAGTTGAACCCTGGGTCTGCCCCTATGCCAGCATACCCTGCCGCATCAATTATTGACATCAGCAATATGGACAATGATGTGTCCCATGTTGACTAGTCCTATTTGACCACAACTTTGATCGTGAATATATTTTAAACCGTAACTTCGTTTGATGAGTCGTTTGCATCGTTAGAAATCTTGTGGCGTGCTCTTCACGATCATGTTGTTTTCACCGAGTTTTGGGAACTTTGAATTTTTTCCCTTTCTCTATTTGTTGGAGCCATTCTGAGTGTTCTAAGCTACCTTTGTGAGTTCTAAGTTATTATTAGCCTTCCCTGGATCCTTTTTGGATCATGCCTTCCAACTGAGAGATTTTTGGACTACCAAAATATTTCATCAATCAACTGGTAAGTGAGGGAAGAGTTCCCTCACTTTGTCCTTTTTGATCCAGTTTGTTTTTTCTTGTATGGGTGCCTTTTAAGCCTACTCGAAGATAATAAATATCACCCCTGCATGAAGTCCTCATCCTCCTTTCTAGGATGATATCTTCCTGTATCTCATCCAAGTACTCGGGTGCAAACTCATCAACTGATGAAATTGAAACTTCCTTATCTTGATCCATGATCATGGGAGGATCAAAACGTTTCAAGTTCTCAACATTCACAACTGAGTAAATCTGCATATAAGGTGGAAGATCCAGATGAAAAACATTGGTACCACTTTTCTCTAAGATAGTGAAGGGTCCATAACGAATGGGCTTGAGTTTCTTGCCTTCACCCTTCAACCTCTCCTTGCTAATGTGAATCCATACCCAGTCTCCTACCTGGAATTGATGATCAACCTTGTGCTTGTCGTTCTGATCTTAATATTGTGCTTGAATTTTCTCCAACTGTTCCCTGACTTCCTGGTGTATCTGTTGAATCCTCTGGATGAACTTACAGGCTCTTTCCTCTGCTATATTTTCATTTACATCGGCATCTCTCCTATACATCAAGCCAAAGGAACCTTTGGTAGGTACCTAAAACATGTCTCAAAAGGTGAACTCTATGAATGTAAATCTTGGTTGTACTCATGTTGTACATAGGGTCTGTTCATCCCATACCTTGGGATGCTTGTTGCAGTAGCCTCAAAGAAAAAGTAACATTGTTTGTTTTACCACCTCTATCTGTCCATCGGTCTGTGGATGTAAAGCAGTGCTCCTCTTCAATTTGGTGTCTATCATCTCCACAAGCTAGTCCAAAAGTCCCCAAGGAATCGATTATCTCGATCCCAGATGATAGATGTGGGTAATCCAAAGTGAACCCAAACATGCTGAAAGAAGAGATAGCAATCTGCTTAGTAGTGATCTGCTTTTTACAAGGCATCAATATATACATCTTATTGAACCTATCCACTACAACATACAAATAATCATGAACCCCTTTGGTCATGGGTAAACCCCATACAAAATCCATGGATATACTTTCCCATGGATGGGATGGAACATGAAGTGGTGAGTATAGCCCCAGTTTTCTATTAGTGGGCTTACAAGTAGAACACATCACACACCCCTTTAAAAATTTAGTTACAATTGCTTTCATTTGAGGCCAGTAACAAAACCTTTGTAAATGAGCCATAGTTTTTCCTACCCAAAAATTCCCAGACACAAGAGAAGTATGAGCCTCTCGTATTACATGGACTCGTTCACTTGTAGGAATACATAGCTTTCCAATATGGTAAAGTAACTTTCCCTGTAGACAATAGTTATTTACCTGTGCACCAAGGGTTAGCTTCGTATATACTTCTTTAAAATATTCATCGATGGAATATTGTTCTATATAGCTATCATGAGATAAAGAAGCATTCTTCAAAATAATAGAAGCAACAATAGGATGTCTAGAAAGCATATCAGCTACCGTGTTACTTGTACCCTTCTTATACTTGATTACCAAGTGAAACTGTTGTAGAAAATCCATCCACATGTAGTGTTGAGATTGTTGCAATTTGGTTTGTGCTTGAAGATACTGTAAGGGTTGGTGATCTGTATGTATAATGGTTTCCTTCCCTAACAAGTAGTTCTTCCATTTATTTACACTCTGGACTAATGCATACAACTCTTTATCATATGTAGGATAGTTAACAACAACTTGGTTAAAATTTTCAAAGCGGTAACATATAGGCTTACGATATTGCAATTTGTTTTGTGCTTGAAGATACTGTAAGGGTTGGTGATCTGTATGTGTAATGGTTTCCTTCCCTAACAAGTAGTTCTTCCATTTATTTACACTCTGGACTAATGCATACAACTCTTTATCATATGTAAGATAGTTAACAACAACTTGGTTAAAATTTTCAAAGCGGTAACATATAGGCTTACGATATTGCATTAGTACTGCACCCATGGAATATCCACTGGAATTTGTCTCGATCTCAAAAGGATGTTGAAGATTCAGCAATGCTAATACTGGTGTGGTACTAATCTTCCCTTTCAAAGTGTCGAAATATTTTTGTTGCTTTACTTCCCACTAAAAAGTGTTCTTCACACTGGTTAAGGCATGCAGAGGAGATGTTATGAAGGAGAAGTTGAGAATGAATCTCCTCCAATATTGGAATGCACCTAAGAAGCTTCGAACTTTGGTTACACTTTTTGGCTCAGGCCAATTTACAATTACATCAATTTTGGAAGGGTCAATTTTCAATTGTCCTCCTCCTACA
>SNQJ01S0032985.1:261429-282727 GCA_010110895.2 Picea sitchensis
CCCCAGGGTACTCTTGGCTCCATGAGGAACTTCGATACAAAGGTCGTTTGTATTTAAGTAAACAATCAAAGCTTAAATCCACGGTACTTTCTGAGCTTCATGCTACACCCACAACAGGGCACTCCAGGTTCACCAAAACCTATTACAGGGTCAAACGTTCCTTTTTCTGGGATGGTATGAAATAGTACATTCATAATTTTGTAGCTGAATGTGATGTGTGTCAACGCAATAAGGGAGAAAAAGTCAAATCGTTGGGCACACTACAACCGCTCCTGATTCCACCTTCTATTTAGAAGGATATCTTTATGGATTTTATTACCATCTTACCCAAATTGGGAAATAAATCCATCATCATGGTGGTTGTTGATCGCCTTTCCAAGTATGCTCATTTCTTCTCCCTTCAATACCCATTTACAGCATCCACGGTGGCTCACATCTTCATGGATCATGTCTTCAAGCTTCATGGTATGCCGCACTCTATTGTTTCTGATCCCGACCCAACTTTCACAAGTAATTTTTGGCAAGAACTGTTCAAGATACAAGGCACATAATTTCATCTCAGCGCAGCTTATCATCCCCAGAATGATGGCCAAACGGAAGTTGTCAACAAGTGTTTGGAAATATATTTGAGGTGTTTTTCCTCGGAAAAGAAAAATTAGTGGGCTCAATGGTTACCCCTAGCTAAATGGTGGTACAACACTTCATACCATACAACTACACGCATGACTCCTTTTGAAGTGGTATATGGACAGAAGCCACCTTCAGTTCTCTCATACTTACCGGGTGCCTCGAAGGTCCAGGCGGTTGACCTAACACTTACAACTCGAGAGGCTATTCTCCTTACCCTCAAAGAGAATTTGGTCATGGCACAAAATCGCATGGAGCAACAAGAAAATCAAGGTCACTCTGAACGTCAATTTGCAGAAGGGGATTAGGTGTTTCTTCGACTGCAACCTTACAAGCAAACTTCCCTGAAGGTCGAGCATTGTTAGAAGCTAGTGCCCAAATTTTATGGTCCTTATACCATGCTCAAGCGTGTGGGACAAGTCCCCTATTAGTTAGCTTTGCCCAGCCATTCGAAGCTACATCTTGTTTTTCATGTTTCATGCTTAAAGAAGATTATTGGAGCTAAGTGCCAGATTCAAACCAACCTTCCAGAGTTAGCTGAAGAAGGATCCATTTGGCTACAACCAGAAGAAATTTTGGACCAGCGTGAGCATCGCCTACATCAAAGAACCATCAAGGAAGTGCTAGTCCAGTGGAAAGATACAACTACAACAGACGCCACTTGGGAACCAACTACCATTCTGCAACAATTTCCTCATCTCAAGCCTTGAGGACAAGGTTGTTTTTAAGGGGGCAGACATGTTAGGGTCCTAACCCACACATAAGTAGAACAATATATTCAAATGTAATAAAGGTCAATATTAATAAGGCCTTTCAATAAAATAGAATAAGGTGGATGTAAGAAGACCTAATAGAAGCTTCCGCTTCTAGAAGGATCTTCCTCTAGATGCTTCTTTTTAGTATAAATAGGAGTCGAGGGTATGAGAACCCTAGCTTGGATATTATTGTAACATATCTCTTCTCAACTGGAGGTTTCCCCCTCGAAGTAGCCCATGAACATTTCTTTCAGATTCAAAGTGCTATTTCTGTTGTTATTCTTATATCATTTCAGTGTTATTGTGGTGAATGTTCTGGTTATATTATTGTTATTCTGCCACTACTAGCATTTTATTTTTGTTTTGCATACATTTAATATATGTTATATTACAAAAACTATTAATGGTCTCATAAGACCTTGGGATTCCTTCTTCCAAAATATCTGTGCAAGAAAAGAGAAAATCCAATTTTACAGTCTATGGGAAGAATGTGTTCAAGAAGAAGCAAGAGTGGGAAACCAAGAAGCCATACTATTAAGACATGAATATCAATCCCTAGCCACTCATGCTAAAGGTGGAAAGAAAATATCTCATTTCCAAAGGGAGACAAATTTTCATAAATAATCTCACCCTCCAAAGAGATTCCAGAAATATCATAAGGGTGAAAGAAAGGGAAAAGACTTCTCCTCTTATCAATGTTATCATCGTGATAAGATGGGACACATTGCTAAGAAATGTCCTTCCAGAAAATAAGAAAGAAGAGAAATAACAAAAGACATCATGCCCATTGATCCAGGTGGATATCGGTGGCCACCCACATTTTCCAACTGTCTCAAAACAATGTTCTGGCAATTTTGGTAATTTACTATTTTTAGCAGTTTTTAACTTCCGAGGCCATTTTAAGGGCCTAAATGATGGTTTTTTGGGATTGATATTCTCAATGATAGTCAAAGGCTATAATGAATTTTTTTGGGGATTGAGCTATCAACTATTGTTGGATTCCCTTCTAGACTATAGGGTGGAAATTAAGACTATAGGGTGGAAATTAAGGCTATAACACCTAACAAGCAACTAATGATGGAAGACATGTTGTGATTGGGTTGGGACTGTCTAAGGAAAGGAACAATAAGTTGTTGAAATAAATGAAATTTTGGGGAATCCCAAGATAGCCTAAAATATACAAGTTCCAATAATGTAGTAGCAACAGGAATTGGACATGGTTAATAGTGAAATTATGATCATAAATGGATTTTCTCATCTTAGCTTTCTATTTTTCTTTTATAAAAGTTATGTGTTCTCTAATGTAGCATATATACTTGTGTATATATATTATGAATTGATACATAGGTGAGAAAATTATAGTTGATGTTTTATCTATGTGTTTGATGCAGGAGCATCGCCTTCAAAGTTAAAATGCAAGCATGGAGGCAAAGGAAAGACATCTCAACATGACACATAAGCAATTAACTTAGAATTAAATCGAGTTGTTGAGATATTTTTGAAAGAAGCATTTTTAAATATGTGATGTTTGTAAAGTTGTGAAGGAATGTAAGAGGTTGCAGATATGGAGTGTTGACTCTTATCTGGCAATAACTGTTAGTTATTGTAATAGGACAGATTAGGAAACCACTAAGAGTTTGATAGGATAGGTTACAGACAGGAGGACGAGAGCTCATGGAGCCGGTCCTTAGATAGTTTATTGTTGCATTGTAATAGATCAGAAGGTAGGAGTATTGTAAGAGATCAATGAGATTAGTAGAATAGAGTAGAGTAGAAGAAATACTATGTAATTCATTTTCATGAATGAATAGAACAGACATAATTGTCCCAAATCCTTGGACTGTGTTCATTTGATGTATGAATGAATGGATGTTATAATCTATGTATGTGTTCTTTAGTTTATTCTATTAATGTATGATTGTTCAAGAGATTGACTGTATGAGTTCATGACGAAACTGGATGAGTTTCAATTGTTTCTCTTCTGACACTTGTATGCAAGGTGTGCATCTCGAAAACAAGGAGTGCGTCGACTAAGTCTCAGATTGAATCAGAAGAGTTCAGAGAGAGAACAAGGAAAACTTAGAACAAGTGCAAGGTGTGCACAACGTCAAGGAGAGACCAAGATTTGAATAACCAGAACAGAGGAATGCCAAGTGGGTGAGAATAATTTCTTTGCAAAAAATCCTTCGATCTGAGTTATCGAAATTTCGAGAATGCAAGGCGTGCGTGGGAGTCGAATTCCTTTAAGGATAAATCTTAGGAGAGATATAACTTTCACAAGTTTTGACGAGATCCCAGAGTCGGACTAGTAGGAGGAGAAAAGGTTCGAAAATATTTGAACACTTAGAAAATATTCTAAGTCAGGAAGATCAAGAGCTTAAAAAGGAGGAGTGACAGTGGCCGTTAGATTGCGCAGAAAAATACCAACAATAATATGATCTGTGTAAGGTGCATGAACCTTAACACCTTGAATGCAAAGGAGGGAGAACCTATCAAGGTTTGAGACTTGAGGTTTCTGAAGCTCGAAGAGCAGGAAACCCGAAGTAGAATCTCCACCATCCAATCGTAGGAACAGATATGAGACATCAGATTGTTCAGGGTAAAATCCAAGTGTCGGATCGTCAAATTGGATCTGAACCATCAAATACCATGAGTTTGGGAGGAGGCAAGTTTGAAACATGAAACACCTGAAGCATGGAGAGCCAAAGGGCCAGAGCGAATCTGGGTTATTAGATCCAGGAGGATACATGTCGATAGGTCAGAATATCTAGAGGAATGCAGAGGTTGAAGTGTTGAAACACCCGATGCCCGAAGAGTCGAAGAGTCGAGAGTCGTCAATCTAAAAGTGGACACTTGGTAGTAGATCGCAAGCTTCAAGTAAATTTGTTGTGGATTGAACCTCAAATACCTAAAGTGATTTAGAGCTATTGGATCTAGGAGAGACGTGGCATAAATATGTGCACTCTGAGTAAAGTCCCGAAGTAATCCTCGATCGTTAGATCAAGAGGACATGCAGAAGAAATCTGCATAATTCACGAGGAGAGAAAAGTTGAGAGTTGAAAAGTTCGAAGTCTGGAGATGCGAAGGTATCACAACCGTTGATCCTAGGAGGACATGCATTAGTGGATTAAAGACTTCATATAGAAGCCAAAGAAGGAAAGGGTTAAAGTTTGAGAACTTTGGAGCTTGGAGTTCCGAAGTGATCAACATCGTCAGTTGGTAGGATAGGTGTCTGTAGATTGCCAGTTCCGTAAGGTCGAGGTATGGAGGAAACTTGGGTTTGATATTTAAAAACCAAGAAGTCTGGAACTGCGAAGAGATCACACCTGTTGATTTTGAGGGAGAAGATCTGGTCCGTAGATAGGAAATTCACAGGTTTGAACTGTCGATTCATACCATATCATCAAGATCATGAGATCGACAATCCCATAGTATTGTGGGGATAGGATTAGCATGAGGTTTTAATTTATCGAGGGCGGGACGCAATTCAAACCATGGTTTTGTCGAGAGGACACGTGGAGGTTTGAGGAAGATTGTGGGCCCATAAGAAGTTTAACTCCAAACCTCTTATGGTCACGCCTGCAATCGCATGGTCATCACCCAAGGTCACTTTCAAGAGAGGGCTTATCTGAAAAAGGAGCTATCACTTTGCACTCAGAGATTTCACAACAGAGTGAAAGAGAAGGTCGCAGGTTCTATCAAACCTGCACCAAGAAGCTGAAAGGGCATGTATCTTGATATAGAAGGAAACCATTAAGGTTTCAGAGAGTTGTTAGGCTCAAGAACCAGAGATCCTTTGACAGGGAGGTTGTGCAACCGTACAGGGGAGTAGGGGGCTACATCAATGTTACTATAATAATGTCCATGAATTTGATCAATATTGAACTATAGGAACCCTTTCTGGCCATAAGAATTAAAAGGGAGTTTTCCTAAACTAATATCTTGTTATTTATTTATATTTTTTTAGTTTGAATAATGTGATTATGTGAAATAAATAAAGAATATGAATGTTTATAAATGCAACAGAAGAACCCTATTGTCATGTATATGCACAAGGGAACATAATGAAGAATAAATATACAGTAATGTACATGTAAATAGGGATTATCATATATGCTACTACATATGTACTAAGGGTGGTGTGATGAAAAATTATGGTTGTTTCTAGTTTGATAAATAGGCTTGGTTGAGGATATGGTTAAAGATGTTGATGATATCTATGAATATGGTAGTAAAGTTTATGAATAATGATAAAGGGTAAGAAGACACTTGTGTTGAAATATTGTAACTTTGAAGAATAATCTAATTAAATTTAAGTTATTATCATATATATTAAATCCCCTTTTGTGGATTGATCATGTTGGGTCTTGTATAAGATCAAATCCCCTTTTTTGGATTGGTCAAACCATATTTATATGGTGGTATTTGTAAAGTCGGCCCCTAGGGTTTATAAAGTGGTTTTAACCACTGTTGGAATAAGTCATCCCTACTCAATGAAGAGACATAACCCTAGCGCCTCTTCAATGAGTATTTATAAGTGAGGATGCCACCTCACTTATTCATTCATTCACTCATTCATCCAATGCACATCTTTTGAAGGAAGTTGCAGTTGCAGGAAGAAGGAGAAGAGAGGCGCATGCTCATTCATAGTTTATTTTTGGTGTTTTGGTCTTAGTCTTGGAATTGTATTGGAAATACATTATTGAGGAAGTTTTTGCTGGGTTTTCTCCCCCATGAGGGTTTCACAAGATAAATTTTGTGTACCTTGTGATTATGTTGCTTTCAGTGATCCTCCTTATGATTTTATTTTGGAAACGCATTGAATGCTCTAGTAAATTGAACATAACCTAATAACAACATTAATCTTAACATGGTATCAGAGCTTGACTAAATAGAGAACCTTTAACTAGATATCTAAAAATGTCATTGTTGTCGTACAAGGAAATTAGGGATTTTTACTGAAGAGGGATTTATGACCAAAACATATCTAGGGAAGTGAACCCTACCCTAGTGCATCATTTGGAATCTTGAGAACACCTTTTTAGTGGCCATATTCTATGGAATGTCAAACCCTAGTTTTGAATGGTACCAGATTACTAGAAAACCAGGAAACCAAAACCAATACCAGAAGTACCAGTCCAAAAGTGTGTAGGTCAAGTTTCAAGGGGTAAAACATGGAATTTTCTGAAACGATCAGCTCTAGCCAAATCGCCTCAACCCAACACATCTCCTGGTAAGTTCATATTCATTTTCTGAGCACTTTCATTTTTTGGTCATTTTCTTAGCTCTAGGTCAAGATGTTTGCAAGCACCAAGCTTGTTGACAAGTTAGAAGGTGTGGAATTTTTTTTTCTCTTGGAAGCACATAATTGGGCTCATTCTTGAAGAGAATGAACTTGCAAAATTCATAAAATAAAATGTACCCAAACCCGAAGAAGAAGAGCAAAAGAGAAGTACAAGAAGGATATGATCAGGGCCAAAAGAATAATTGCAGATTCCATTAAAGACCACTTGATGCCTCAAGTTTCTTCTAAGAATACTCCAAAATATATGTTTGATTACCTAACCATAATGTATGAAGGAAATAAAATCAACTAGAAGATGAACTTGAGAACCCAACTCAAGAATACAAAGATGCAGAAAGGAGAAACATTTCAAGACTATTTCTCTAGGGTTTCTCAGTTCAAAGTACAATTAGAAGCAATTAGAGACAACTTGGATGAGTATGAACTCATCATGACAACTATTAATGGTCTCAGAAGGTCTTGGGATGCCTTCTTCCAAACTATCTGTGCAAGAAAAGAGAAACTCCAATTTGACAATCTATGGGAAGAATGTGTTCAAGAAGAAGCAAGAGTGGGAAACCAAGAAGCCATACTATTAAGACATGAAGATCAAGCCCTAGCTGCTCATGCTAAAGGGGGAAACAAAAGGTCTCACTTCCAAAGGGAGACAAATTTTCATAAATAATATCACCCTCCAAAGAAATTCCAGAAATATCATAAGGGTGAAAGAAAGGGAAAAGACTTCTCCTCTTATCAATGTTATCATTGTGATAAGATGGGACACATTGCTAAGAACTGTCCTGCCAAAAGGGAAAAAATAAGAGAAATAAAAAAATAGATCATGACCATTGATCCAGTTGGATATCGATGGTCACCCACCTTTTCCAACTGTCTCAAAACAATGTTCTGACAATTTTGGTAATTTACTATTTTTAGAAGTTTTTAACTCCCAGGGCCATTTTGAGGGCCTAAATGAATATTTTTTGGGATCACACTTCTCAATGATATTTGAATTCACTTATTGATCCCCTTAAATGAATCTCCTTGACGATACCTTTCCAATGAGCTATCATGTTCCCCAAATGGAGATCGTATGCCAAAGTTACGCCCCCGAGAATTTGATACACCAAACTACCCAAAACGGGGTCCACAAAACTGTTGGCTTTTCATCTTCCGGGGTTAGGATTTTGGATTTTCTTTATGATAAAAAGGAATTTGGAGCCTCATTGTAAAATCATCTTCTTGTGAATGTGAGTAGCAGACACATCTCTTCTCAGAGATAAGATGCCACCATTCTATCGAGTCTTTCACTCTGTGTTTTTACAATCTTTGTACATTTTCACTCATTAATAGAAAATTGTGTATTATTGTATCTCTGTGTTTATGGTTGCATCTCTTATACATTTCCGTTATATTATTGGATATCTGAGATATCTTTGTACATTGCTTTATTATATCTCCACTCTCATTTCACGTCGAAAATAATCCAGATCAGTGGTATCAGAGCAAGCTGCTCTTGATTGTTTTTTTCATTGCATGTCCCCTACGAGGTCCGAGTATAACAAGTTGGGTCTCAATATTGTCTCTCTTGAATACAATTTCTCTTGCATGCCAAATAAACCCTCCATGGTGAAAGAAAATAAAAATTACGGAGTAGACAATTCTATCAATTTGTTGCTTGAGCAAGCTCTCATGCGACAGAGGGACGGAATGATGGATAATTTTTCCCACATCCTTCAACACCTACTGAAAGAAACATGTGCATATTCATCAAACAACCACTTTGGAATCACCTCTCCTTTCAAGATACAATTTAATTTTGATATTCCCATATTTGAAGGTCATATACTAGATGCAGATTCTATAGACAAATCGTTAAATCTGTTAGAAGGTTATTTCTCTGTTCATATTTTTTTCAACCAAGAAAAGATCACCTTCACACTCCTTAAATCTCTCCCCCATGTAAAACATTGGTGGGAAACTTACTGGGAGAAAAGTTCCACAGAGGAGTCTGGAATATATGGGGTTGAGCCCACTTGGGAGTTTTTTGTGGATGTAGTAAAGGAACAATATTACCCTGTTGGAAACTATGAGGACCAATACATGAGATGGACCACACTGCGGCAAGAGAGGGGACAAGAAGTTCCGAAGTTCACCAATACCTTCCATACATTGCGCACCAAGCTGGTTATCAAAGACTCTGAACGACATTTGGTTCAGAAATATCGTCGGGCTCTACATAGATACATCCAAATTGAAATGGATTTTCTGGACATCTCATCACTCAGTGCTACTTATCGATATGTTGTTAAGATCGAGAAGAAATTTAAGCACCAGAAAAAATGCGAGTTTGGGTCTACAAATATGCAACAACCAAAGTATAATAAAGATGACCCTAAAAAAGAGTCTCCCAAAAACCAGTACAAACCACATGAAAATAGGGGTCATGGGAAGGTATCTCTGATCTGTATGATAATCCTTTTGTGGGATTCAATTAAATTTCATCCAAGAAAATAATTCCATATATTGCATACAGGTGGTCACAGTTCGCAAGAGATCTAGATATACAAAACTCATTTGGAAATTCGTCCACTAGTGGGATTTGATCTCCTCGAGGCACCCACAGAATAGAACCCATGACCATTTTCTCATAGATAAATATGCACACTCATCCTCATTCAAATCTACAAGGGATCTGATGTCTCTCCACGTAATCCGGATCGGTCTCCTCAATGTCTTCATTGAGCAATTTCTTCAACGATTTGCCCCAGGATTTGTTCATTAACTCCAAACATCCTCACAGGTACGAGGATCTCTATGTGCAAATTCTATGGCATTTATGGCGACTTATTTCCATGGTACAATATTAAAAATAAACTTTTTTATTCCACTGATTCACACATGCTATGGATATAAAACAAGTTTATACAGACACTTGACTTGACGGGTGTTTAAAAAAAAAAAAAGCCAATTCCTCTCTAAGTGCTTCATGGCATAAGTTTTTTTTTTATGTCACATCAATCTTTTTTAAAGTGATATATAATATATTACAAAATCAAAGATATGATATTTAAGTGGTAAATGCTTTTTGGGAATTTGTAATAGTTTATGCCATTAAAAAGCAAGTGGGGTATAAAGCTCAAGTTAGATAATTTATAAAGTGGAAATCCTTCTTTTATTTTTATAGAAATGAATAACATATTTATGTTATTTTTTAATTTGAATACCTAAAAAAAATTTTCCCTTTATATGAAGGAGGAGAGGAGATGTAAGGTTTGATGTATTAATGTTTTTTTTTTTAAAAGGAGACATATGAGCACTAATTTTTTAAAAGGTGGAGTAGTGTGAATGTAAAAGTCTCATTAAAATCATTTTTAAGGAGAAAGAATACTTGTCAATGTATTTGGACACATTTTTGTGTTCACATGAAGGATATCCTATAATAAAATCAACATTTTTTCTCTCCTTGTCCTAGACCGCCCCAAAATTGAATAAGGGGGTCTAAGAACATTTGTCCTTGTGTGTGATTGTGCATATTTCCTTTGATTCTTATGTTTTCTAGTGTGACACATATTTAATATTTATATTCAATCACAATCATGAGCATATGATCTAGAATTTACAAACAATCAAATCATATCAGTGAAGGCAATGCAATCTAATTAATTAAAAGAGCAATTGCTCAAATTGTTGCAACAATGGACACAACAAGGTAATATTCAAGAAGGTCTCAAAGCATCATCAAATTTGAAGATCAACTCAACTTTGAAAACAACATTTGTTGTAAACTTGCAAATAGTATTTTTTTGTAAGTAATCAAATCAAGTTAAATTTCTTTGTAATTGGGTGCATTCTCGGGTGAGCCCTACACCCAAGATTCATTATAATTTTGAGTCAAAATTGACAAGGTTGAGTATTTTAACTCAAATAATTGTAAACATCAAGTCTTTGGGATGCATTTTTGGTGGTAACCGACATCCTCAACTTCCTGGAAGCAAGTTCAAGCAAGACAAGTTCAAGTGAGCGTGAATAGCAAGAGAGCGTGTAGTTCAAGCGAGTGTGTTCAAATGGAACGAAGTATAGAATTATTAGAGTTACTAAACACTCTAATAAACACCATTGAAGACAACACAGTGATATTGAACAAAGAAACTCTTCAATCATTGCTAACTTGTTTGCAAGTGACACAAGTTAAGGTTAGACTTCTTCAATCTCTATCCCAACTATTGAATGATGAAATCATGGATTTCAAAAATCAATTGCCAGTGAAGTGTTCTGAACTAGTTTTTGTTTAGCACAACCCTCTCTATGATGATGAATATGATGATTTTGATCAACAATCAATGAAGGAGCAACTGAGTAAGATAACTCCATATGAAAAAAAAACAAAGCTATTCTTGAACCTACATTTCAAGAGTTTTCTTTTGAGTTTAGTGAAGAAAACCTTTCAATGCTACAACAACATGCAATAAATCCACTTCCATGGATTTCAAAACAATAGGTTCATAATAATTTTTCCAAGCCCATCATCAGACCTTGGGAAGAAATCNTCATATACAACAAGAATAGAACAGGACTTGGATATGACAAGGAAGTTACCTTTCATATTCCCGATTATTCCAACCCAATCAAGTTCCAAAGTGTTGGATTCCTTCAAGAAGCTTCAACTTCACCTGTTCAAGTTCAACATTAGAATGATAAGCTCCAACATTGTAATAGAGTTGGTCACAAGGAGAATCAATTTTTTGATCTCCATTCTTGCCAGCATCGTGATAAGCATAACCATTCTTTAGACATATGTTCAACACTGAAAAATCCTACAAGATTGAAGATTCACTATGAGTGGAGTGATCCTTGGTAGTGGTCATCAACAACCAAGCGATTATTTAAGTCTTACCGAAAAATTCAATCTCAAGTAAAGACCTTTCTTGTAGCACATAAAACTTTGTGTACCTCACATAAGTGGTCCCCTTATGGTGTATCATTCGAGCATGGACCTCATAGGATGAGATAACATGTGGTTGCTTTCACATGCCCACTTTGTATTGTACTCAAATGGAACAAGTAATTGATGATAGAATTGAATATGGTTGTCAGACAAGAAGTTTTGACAACAACAGACATCAAGTATGCAAGATGGGCAACTACGGTATGTAGATGACAGACTTCAACAGAATTATGGTTCAATGACTTGCAATTGAATCATACACAGTATACATTGGGATGTTTTTGGAAACCTAAAAGTGTCGAAATTGGTTAGTGGTCATCCAAAAACCATCAGATACATGGTATCAATTGGTCAGTGGTCATCCCAAATCATAGATTCAGAGAGCACTTTCAGTGATACAATGATAGTAGAGTGGTGATACTACATGTTCACCAATTAACAGAAGACATCATATTCTTCTAGCTCAAATACTTGGCAAAATGATCGAATTGTCAAGAAATCAAGGAATGTTAAGATATTGCAATTGTTCACTTCCATATCCCAACTCTTTTCCAGTTCATTTCAGATGAAAAAATTCAACATCCATATTGGTGGTTTTTCAGGCAGTTCTTCATTGTGGCTCAATTCAGGAGTTTCAACATGAAGACATGGAAATATACCAACTTATTCACCTTCTTTGTTGGTATTGTTGTTTGGACTTATGATTGAGGGGGGGAATGTTAGCCTCTTTCTCATATACAATCATTAAGTCTTAGTATACCACCTTTGTATATTTTACATGCTAGGATATAGTTGTTATTCTAAGTGTGTTTTTAGATATCTATAGTTCCTCTTCCTACGTTATCTCCTGATGAGGTGTTGATGTGAGAACAATTGAGGTGGTTTCATTATTGTATTATATATGTGTATCATTAAGATGAATAAATGTTGATAATTATGGCTTGAGGCCTTTTCCACCAATATTCTTTTCCTAATATTCTTATGCTCAATTTATTCAAGACAGATCATTGATGAAAACCCCACTGCTATTGTCACGACCGTAGTAATTCAAGAAGAAGAACCAAAATATCTTGAAGAGGGGGAGCGCCTTTTTTATTCACAAAGGTGGGTGAAGGGGACCCTCCTACATTTTATTGTTGATAGGGGAAGCCAGAAGAACCTCATCTCAACAGAGGTCGTCAAACAGTTGGGATTGTTGAAAAAACCACACCCATAGCCATACAACATTGAGTGGCTTCACCAGGGACGAGATCTCTATGTCAGCCAACAATTTCTATTTTCATACGACATCTAGCCCTTCAAGGATGAGGTATTATGTGATTTTACCCCATTGGATGTCTGTGATGTTCTCTTGGTCCAACCATATATGTGGAAGAACCATGTTGTTTATGAGTCTCAAGCCCATAGTGCCATTATTTCTCTGGGGGGTCATTTCTACAGAATACTAGAGGTAGTTCTGACTACTATTCCACCTAAAAAGTGACGCAAGGTAATATCTCATACTACAAAATTCAGCTTCTTCACAATTTGTTCAAAAGGTGAACAAAAGGATACTGCAACCACTACAACCTTGGCCCAAGCACCTTCTATCCAATAGAAGCATGTTGACAATATTGCAACAAAGTGTAAACATTACTTCTGCAAACAATCATCTCATGTAGCCAGACTGTTTTAAAGGGTCCTACCCTTCTAGCCACATGTTCGTGACAACCTTTAACAAGCTAAGCAGCGCAACTTCTCCAATAAGGAAAGCATCGCATCAAGATACAGATTCAACAAACGATTTTCCCTCTCCCCTGGGCACTCAACGCAATGGATAACATTACTTCCTAATGAGGGAGGATTGATCCAGGTGGATATCGATGGCCACCCACCTTTTCCAACTGGCTCAAAACAATGTTTTGGCAATTTTGGTAATTTACTATTTTTAGCAGTTTTTAACTTTCAGGGCCATTTTGAGGGCCTAAATGAAGGTTTTTTGGGATCGAGATTCTCAATGATGGTGAAAGGATTTAATTGAGCCCCGTAAATGAATATCCTCAATGATACCTTTCCAGCGAGCTATTGTGCACCCCAAATGGAGATCGCATGCCAAAGTTACGCCCACGGGAAGTTGATACACCAAACTACCCAAAACAGGGTCCACAAAACTATTGGATTTTCATCTTCTGGGGTTAGGGTTTTGGATTTTATTTATGATAAAAGGGCCTTTGGAGCCTCATTGTAAAATAATCTTCTTTTGAATGCAAGTAGCGGACACATCTCTTCTCAGAGATAAGTTTCCACCATTCTAGCGAGTCTTTCACTCTGTGTTTTTATAGTCTTTGTACATTTTCGCTCATTAATAGAAAATTGTGTATTACTGTATCTTTGTGTTTATGGTTGCATCTCTGATACATTTCTGTTATATTATTGTACATCCAAGGTATATATGTACATTTCTTTATTATATCTCCGCTCTCATTTTGTGTTGAAAATAATCTGAATCACCCATGCAACTGAATATGATGAGCCAACCAAGAAGTTGACTAAAGAATAAATTGAAGATTATGTTTTGTTTTCCACCCTCTCAATATCTATGACACCTAGAGAGGATACTTGGCTCATATATAGTGGTGCCTCTAAGCACATGATAGATCAGAAATACGTTCTCTCTAGTCTCATAGAAAAGGACTTCCCCCAAAAAGTTTCACTTGGAGATGATTATTAGTACCCTATCAATGGAATGGGAGAATCCACCTACAAACTGGATTCAAGAACTCCAATGAGAATGAAGTATGTGCTCTATGTACTAGGTTTGAAAAATAACTTACTTTCTATCTCATCCCTAGATAAGAAAGGTTCCAGTGTTGCATTCATAGATGGTGACTTTCTTATGTGGCATAAAAGAAAAACTATAAAAGATGTAGTTGTTATTGAAACAAAAGAAGGAGGTTTGTAAAAGCTAAAAGGTCACTCATATGTAGCCTTAACTCAATCTACTTAAATTCCTTGTGAGATTTGGCATAAAAGACTAGCTCACATCATCTACAAATCCTTACCATATGTAAGCAAGGTAGTTACAGGTCTACCAAAATTTAAGATTGATCATGAAGGTGTATGCAAGGGATGTGCACAAGGAAAGAACATAAATAATCCTTTCCCAAAGAGAGACAGTAAAGAAGAAGTAATATTGGAACCCATCCACTCAAATGTATGCAATCCAATGCCATCAACCTCCCTAACCGGGTATGTATACTATGCATCATTTATTGATGATTACTCTCATAATACTTGGGGTTTATTTCTTGAATTCAAAATATGAAGTACTTGGAAAGTTAAAGGAATTCAAAGCCTTGGTAGAAAACCTCTCCGAAAGAAAAATCAAGATACTCAGGTCAAATAATGGACGAGAGTACACCTCAAATGAATTTGGAAGCTTTTGCAGAAATGTCAAGATTAAGAGGGAGCTCACCACTCCCTATAATCCTCAAAAAAATGGTGTAGTTGAAAGAAATAATAGAACAATTATGGAAGCAATAAAGACTATGATTCAAGATCAAGATCTTGTTGGAAGCCAATTCATTTTTTTAATTACTCTAAAAAAGCTGCCTACACCCCTTGTCTCACTAACGACAAATCATCGTTGCATTGTGCTACAAGACATCATATTCATTTTTGCAACAATTGCAATTTGGTTTCACTTCAGTTTTCACAACTGAAAGTGTGAAAACACCTCTCTCGTTGTTTTGACTGTCGTCGTCTTTTATTGATTTTGCTGAAAGGCACTTGACCATTGGTTTATCACATGACTGCAAAAGATTTTTTTCAAACTTATACTCTTACCTTGATTGCGCATTTGGATCTGTGTGATTACTAAGCCATTGAGCACGAAGATTTACTGGTTACCTTTGACTCTATAAAGGTTGTGATTGATTTTGGTTTTATATATGCTTTGATCCTTCTTGCTATGAGCTCGTGACTTATTGATCATATAAGATTGTTTGGTTGCAATGTTCTAAAAAATTTGAAATATAAACATTTGGATGTGCAACGAATGCATTGGTAAGTTTATAAGGTCGATTTGGGAATAAAAACAATGGTTTGAGTTTCACAAAAGCGCATGGATTAATCTTTTGATTTCTATAGTTGAATCGATGCTTGGTGTATTGTTTTATAAGTTGATATTACATTGAGCGATCATAGTTTCAAACTGTACTTTGGCATGATTGAATTAACCTCGGTTTAAAATGTTTGATTGACACGACAGATCCTTGGTTAGTGTCTGACTTCATGTTGAACAGAACTCTACACTTGGCGCATGATTATAACATATGGTGTTGGTATTATTTCGGATGGATGGCACGTTGATATGTTTGTACAGCTATTTGGTTGGCCGATACATATGGTTTAAACGATTATGATTATGGATTGAATAGCACTGTACACAGTCATTAATACATTGCATGGCAGTGGTATTCCCACCACCTTCGCACACATGCAGTTAATTCCGGCCTCCCTGAGCGCTAAAACTGTTAAACCCTATCGTTTTTTACCCTGTGCATTGTTTTGTTCAGTTCAAACCCCACCATGCACAGAAGCCATGCCTCCTATCGTAAGGACCGAGCCCAATGGGTGCCAAGCACTGGTAAAGTATGATGGCGCGTATGGCAACTTGGAAAATCTCGGGTGGCTTTCTTTCATTAGGAAGTTCGATGGTCATAACCTCACTGTGGCTCGGCAATTTGCGTTATCATTCGATGGCTGCCGAGCCAAAGTTGGATATGTCCAGCTTGAAATCACTGAACAATTTCTCAGCTCGGCAACCAGCCTGCCTGTTACAGGGGGGAAATGGTCCAAAAGTTGCAAGGTTAATGATGTCTCGTGGACATTGTTATTTCAGTCTCGCACAGTGAACTCCTGCGACAGAGGTTTTCCTACAAAAATGTTGAAACCCCGCTGGTATGATCTCTTGATGATTATCAAGCAATTCATTACTTGTGAAGGCAGGTACGGGTTCATTTTCTTGTTTCACCTGCGTTTATTAATGGTTTTTATGGGTTTCGAACTTAGTATGCCACACTATTTGCATAGAAGTCTTTTCAAAATGGCTAAAAGGTACAAGCGTAGCCAAGATGATACCAGCCTTTTCCATTTGGGGTTGATTAAAGTGATTTTGGTTTATGAATTGGGGTTACGTCGTGATTCTTGGCATGATTTTCTCAGCCGTAATGGCTTTGAAGAATCGAACCCTCCACAGGTTGATAATCCCATGGTGACCGAAAGAAAACCTACCCCTGTGCCTTATAGTGTTTTGCTACCCAAACCTAAACCCGATTCACCTATGAATTTGCCTATGGCTGTGACTAAACAGACCGAAGTTGCTAAGCCTACAACCAAAAAGACTAGAGAAAAGACTGGTGCTAATGCTAGAGGCAAGAAAAATGCGAGGTTAATCTCTCGCATGGAAAGGAATAAACCCAAACCCCCTGCCAAATCATAACCTATCGTGGTTAGCGAAGACTCTGATTCAGACATTGAACATTTTCTCACTGAAGAGTATCCTTACTCCGAGGGATTGTGTGGTAAACCTCCTTATGATTTTGTCAAGAACTTACCTCCCTGTCTGCGGGACAACCCTGACTTCCCTAGTATTGAACCACCCCATGAAACCCTTGGTGAATCATCGAAACCCTCGACTGCTCAACATGTTGCTGCACCTTGCGATCAGTGTGGGTTATGGTTGGAAAGATACTACTTGGATGTACCTACGTTGCAATCCAGAATCCACGATTTGGAAAACCAAGTGGCAAAGCTCACTGTTCAGAATGCAAAGGTGCAACCCTCCGATAAGAAGCAATGAACCACGGGTTCAATCCTGTTCAAAAATGTCGAGTTTGCTACTGCAATTGTCAATTCAAAATTGACATAGTCTCGGCAACTGTGATGGTATAATTTTCACTCATTTATATTACTCTCTGTGTACATATTTCACCTGCTCTGTTACATAAGCATGCTTTGCTGTATATAATGTTTGTTTTATAAACCAATTTTTGTTATAGTTTAGGATTCGATTGGATTTGGTTTTGATTCGATGGATCATCGAATAGATATGAATGTCCAAGTTTAGTTCGATGCTCTGTTAATAAGACAAGTTGTTAATATTTTTGAAAATGGACTGTTGTTGGTATCCCGATTTTCGAATAACAGTCAATGGTATAATTCAAATTGGTTATGATATGAGTATGATTAATAAATGGGTTTACTGTTTCAATTTCCTTCGACCAAATTTCATACTTTTCTGTTGATACATAACCGAATTGCAACTGATTCAATTCTCATTGATTGCAACTTATTCGATCCATATATTGTTTGAATTCGATTCTGATTAAGGTTACGATATTATTTCTATAATTAACTCCGTGAAGATTTGTGTTAATTATCGCCCAGTTCATGAATCTGTAGATTTTATCGTGCCTCTGTCCATTGACTGTGTAAAGATTCTTGAGTCGATATGATTTCATCCGATTACAATGGAGGCTATTTACACATCGTGCTTTTAATTAAAGGATATCAATTCGTTGCTATAACTAGTCGATGACAGTTATGACCATACCTGTGAACTGTTGGAATTTCAGCATACAAAGTCTATGGCTAGATTCTATGGATAAAGTTATGCCTGTTTTATCGTGACCATTTTTCTATGTTGGCAATTGATTAAATGATTTGGATCCTATGAAAATCAATAATGATTCTTTTGTATCTCATACGATTTGGTTTACCATTGATTTCATTCATGGAACGGTCTTGTTAAGATTTGATTCGATTTTATGTCAATTGGAAAAACAGAGTATTCCTACTCTGTCCCGATTATATTCTTTTGATTTGGTTTTAATTTAAGGAATAATTGAATCATTAGTAATTAAGTTTTGGATTTGATTTTATTCTAGTCCTGTTTGTTATTTTGACTAGCTACAGAATCAGAAGATTCTGTAGCTAAGTCTTTAAAGTCAATTTTTTATTGTTTTTCTAATAAAACATCCTTCTAACTTGATTTTTGTATTCTATTGCAGGCAAATTCGAATTGACAATAGATATCATGAGCAGTTAGGGGATGATCTACAAATTTTACTTGCATTTTATTTCCTTAGTTTAGGTGATTTTGGGAATATCTCCCAGGATATGTAAACTTATTTGGTATTATCCACAAGGATGTTTTACCTTGTGAGAAACCTATATAAACCTATGGTTTTGTAATAATCAATCATCCTCAGTTGTGGGAGAACAAGGATATGTATTTTTGATTTAGACTGGAGAAGAATTGATGTTTTGTCATAGCTTTTGCTTTTCAATATATCAACACTTTGTTCCATGTTTTGTATATCATTTTGTTTATGGTTTAGTATTACTTTTGCTATCTAAATCAAATGCAAATGATATAATTTTATTACTGTTTATCTATATCTTGTTTCTTCCAAATAGATAAAAGACATAACAATTATTAGTTCAGTTTGTGAATGATAGCTTTGTCTTCTTCATAAATTGGATTGTTATATATGAGTTTACTGCATAATAGGTTTCCCTTATTGCAGGAATTTGTAATCAGAAGATTGTTATGATTTCTTTTATGTCTTGTTTGTCCTGTAACATACTTCAAGAAGCAGCATAGCAGATCGTTTCCGAAAATCTTAAGGGCTAAACGATGTGAATTTCTTCCTCCAACCAGCTTAAGAAGTCATCATACACAGGGCAGACTTGGAGCGTCTCCAGGTCAATTAGATTGTTGTTTACTGTATTCATTAAGTAGTTTAATATAGATATAATTTTAATTTTTTTAATTTCAGTTAATTTACTTTCTTATTCATAAATCATAAAATCAAAAAGGAGTTATCTTCGCTGTTTCGGGGTAGCAAGAAAATTAGTTTCACAGGTTTTATCCAAATCTGTAGATTGTATGTAATGAATAAAATGTAATTAAATTGATAATTAGATAGTTGATTTGCGTTATTATGATAGTAATTAGTAGTTTGTAAATAGAATAGTTAGAATAGTTTATGTTTAGTATATTAGTTCCTTTCGTTGTTTTATTAGTTTCTAGTTTCCTTTACTTTAGTTAGTTTCTTGTATTTAGTCATAGTTAGTTTGTTTTATTTAGTTTAGCTAGATTACTTAGCTCAGATCATTCTTTCTCTTTGGTTTTCTTAGGAGACCTTAGAGCGGACAACGGAGCCGTTAAACCCGTCAGGGTGGTTCATTCCAAACGACTTGGGTTATTTAGACAACCCCGGACCGGTTCCACTCTCCCAGTTGACGGACGGTCAATTTCGCTCGTCAACAGATCTTCCAATGCACTTATGGGATGAAGCAGCAAAAAAAATAGTTTGTTTCCAAAAAAAATTATCCCATAGTGCACTTGGATTCAAAACCCTCGAAGAAATGTTCACCGGAAATAAGATAGAAGTAAGACATCTAAAAATATTTGGGTGTCCAATATTTTTACACATTCCAAAAGAAAAGAGAACTATGTTGGATCTCTTAGGAAATAAGGGAATATATGTTGGATACTGTGAGGTATCTAAGGCCTTCAGAATTTACATACCAGGTTACCATCATATTGAGATCAACAAATATGTAACCTTTGATGAGGATGCAACAATCAATAGATCAAGGAAATTCCATATTGAAGAAATATATGAAGAAGAACATGTATCTCCCAAAGTTATATAACCCGTGAAGGAAGTTGCAATTACCCCTGTTGATATTCCAGAAGATCATGATATGATAGAATCTCAAGAACCGCCCCGTATGACAATCTCTCACAAGAGAAAGCTATCTTGGGTGAGAGAACTTACTCAAGATGTAGAGAAGTATGGTTCCCCAGAAGGAACCATGAGACAAAGAAAGAAACCTAAGCCATTCTCCAACTATATGGCCTTGATGTGTGATCTCATATATAAGGAACCTACTTTCTTTGAAGAAGCCATTCAGAAGAAAGAATGGGTGGATGCCATCACAAAACAATACCAGTCCATTATAAAGACTAATGTATGGGAAGTAGTTCTGAGACAAAAGAGAAAATATGTGATATCTTCCAAGTGGATATACAAGATAAAACATGCATTGGATGGAAGTATTGAAAAACATAAAGCAAGATTTGTGGCTCATGGTTTTTCCCAAAAGGAAGGTATTGATTATGAAGAATCATTTTCTCCTGTAGCCAGATACACTTATATCAGAATCGTCATAGCTCTTACAACCAAGATGAAGTGGAAGTTACACCAGATGGATGTGAAAACAACCTTCCTAAATGGTTTTATTGAAGAAGAAGTGTATTTAGAACAACCAAAAGGGTTTGAGGTTGAATAAAGAAAGAATCATGTCTACAGGTTGAAGAAAGTTGTTGATTAAGGTTAGTTGTCATTGATGTCAACCCTTGAAGAAAGTCCGATAGAAAATTTTTGTAGCACACAGGTTTGGGTAATGGACCCAAGGTTGTTTCATGTATAATGGTATGAGTTTTAATATATTTGAAGGTAATACTATTCTATATGGATAGTACATGTCGTGCCATTTCTGGTGGTATGTGGAACATCACATAACTCCTCACGGTTTGAGAGTTATGGCCTTACGAAGTTGGAGGACCCTCATATGTTGGCTTGAAGCCCCAAAAGGTCAAATAAGTCAAAGAGCTTGCAAAGAAGAAAT
>SNQJ01S0032985.1:295631-309798 GCA_010110895.2 Picea sitchensis
TTATGATTATTTCAAGTTAGGGTTGTTGACTAATCCAAAACTAGTCATGTGAGACTAAAGAAAAATTTGATGAAAATGCTAGTCTCTTGTTGTTAAAGTTAAGGAAGGTTTGCAGGTATGTGATCATATACACTAGGTCTATTGCCGAGTTACAAATCATATTTGGATGATGAAATTGATGAGAGATTTTGGTTAAGGTACATGTTGGGTACATGGTTGAGACAAGTAGTTGATGAGTTGGCACATACATGAGGTGTATAGTTGATGATGCTGGTACATATTGATAAGTCATAGTTAATGATTAACTGACACATGATTGGTACATACTTGGTACATGGTTGGATGCACTTTTTTATGGTACAAATTGATTACATGTTTTTTGGTATAGGTTGGTGCATGGTTGATGCAAATGTTTATGGTACAGGTTGATTACAGGTTGAGGTACAGGTTGATGCATGGTTCAGGTTTATTGGTACAGGTTTACAACAATATATTTCATAGTGATAATGTGACAGTGGTTCCATCATTCTACTTCTTGTAACACCCCAAGTTCTGAACCCCCATTTTTTTTAAATAAATGTATTTTTACATTGTTGAGAGGCCCGAGTGCCCAAACAATTATTAAAGGGCCAGTATGCCCAAGAAATGTAATGTCTTGATCATTAATAATAATAAACACATCATTGACTACTAGACGGACAAGGATTAGAGTTATAGGGGGCTATGATTCCACAAGAGAGGGAGCTTGAGGGACTAAGTGTTATTCCTATTTTCTTATTACCATTTTTTTCTAAGTGAGGGGATCAGTTACGTGAACCTCTTGGGGAAGGCTAGGAGGTTCTTTTTTTCCCCACGAGGTTACTTAAACTCACCTCTGGTCCAATGGGGGGGTTCGAATGATGCCTTATGCACTGTTTTCCTATTCACTCACCTGTTCCTTCCTCACACACTCCCATGCATGCACTCCCATGCACTCCTTGACCCATTCATCGACCCATCCTCACCTATGTCTTAGTTGGAAAAGTGAAAGGAAACAGATTTGTTGAAGAACTATCCACAAGATAGTTGGCTATAGTGGTCGCTGGTGTGATCCATCCATGACTTGGGGCCTGCATTTCTGAAATGCATTGGCCTATGCCCTATTTTTCTCACAACTTTGAGTCTTGAGAGTTCCAACATTGATATTATGGACCAAATGTGTTGGAAGCCCTGACAGGAAGGAGAAGGACTGCCTGAGGGACTGTGTGGTAGAGAAGGGTGGAGGTCCATTCTCTCGGGTGGCACAGGCTGGGTAAAAGAGAGATGGGTACTTGGATTGTTGTGGGTGTCAGGAAACCCGTGAGAGCCTGAGAGATGACTGGTTTGGGAACCCAATTACACTCTGGAACCGTCCTTGTGGATTCATAGCCCTGGCTCGAGGGCGAAACTATTGTTAAGATTTGGAGCAGCGGTGTCTACAGTTGGGTGGAAAGTCCTTGGTATGCAGCCATTCGGTGTCACCTTTCTTAAAGATAAGTGCTCTCTGTCATGATATTACTATCTGTGCATGAATATATTTCCACTGTGTAATTTAATTATCATCTAGATGTGTATTAATGTATTTCCGCTGTGTAATTTAATTATCATCTACATTTGTATGAATATATTTCCACTGTGTATATTTAATTATCATTTAACATAATCTCTAGATTATGCATGCTTGCTGGATATTGCACTGCATATGATTAAATCTGTTCTCTTACTCATCCTTAATAACTAAAGAAGGTATCAAAATAAGAGAAAGGGGTCTGAGGAAGGGCTTGCAAGTAGCATACCCAGCTTGTGGGTGGTTCGGTACGTTACAGATTGGTATCAAAGCTTCCAGTTGAAACACTAGGTCGATATGGGTCGGGTCTGTTGGTCAGAATCTCGTGGTCGAGATCGAACTCTGACCGTGAATTTGAAAATATTAGGAGGAATGGGGTTGCATAAGCTACGTAGGAGACATAACATCATAGAACCTCTGTGAAGGTTTGAAGGATCATGACCATTCCTTTCAATTCAGGAGTGATCGCCACCGTAGGGTCGGGGAGATACGAGACCATTTGATCGGAGGACAGGTAAACAGGGGTCATTCAATGAAAAGGAAGCAAGTTAAAGGTCACGACCGTTGGATCCCCTTCGAGAGAGATATCAATGGCTAGCAGGAATTGGGGGGAACCGTGATGCATGGGAGATAATTTCCCAAGGTGGTCCTGCAATCCAAAACATGGTTTCCTTGAGGGGTTACGTGTCAGCATCAGGATAATTGCAGGGTAAGAATCGGGTTACTCCAAAACCATCGATGCATGCCCCCGCAAATTGAAAGGCATGCAGTGATGTGACAGGTTAGGGCTTGAACATCGAAACTCTGAATAACTGAAGTAGCTAGGGGCCGTCGATCCATAGGAGGACATGTGCCAACCGATCGTTTGATCTGGGTGAAAGCACTCTAGGAAAGAGCGAGCAAAGAGAAGTTGAGTTTTGAGACTCCCAAAGATCAGAGAGATAGAGACCCGAAGTAAAACGTCGACTGTCGGATCGTCCGAAGTAGATCTTGACCATCAATTGCCAAGAGTTTAAGTGTCAGCAGATTAGTAACTCTGGAAGAATCTGTTCGAAAGGTTTCAGTTGATATTTGAGACTCCCTAAGACCGGAGAGCCGAAGAGTTGGGGTAAATATCGACCATCCGATCACCCGAGAAGATTTAAGCCACTGATCTACCGAGAGCCATGCGTCACCAGATCCATGACTTCGAATAAAATTCAGTGGGGCCAAATAAGTTTGATATTTGATATTTCTGGAGTCCAAAGTATCAAAGGAGTTGTGGTTGTCAATCCGCAGGGGACACGCATCAGAAGATTGCAAACTCTAGATAAAAAAAATTCAAGGAAAAAGGTTGAAATTTGAGATCTTCGAAGTCCAGTGCCCTGAAGAAATCATAGCCATCAGATTGAGGAGGAAACATGGAGTAGACATGTGGACTATGGGTGACTACTCAAAGTGAATCTTGGTCGTCTGATCCAGGAGGACACGTGGCAACAGATTGGCCAGTTCGGGAATTCGAAGTTTGGGAGAATTGGAAGTGTGCTAGTTTGAAAACTCTCGAATCCCGAAGAGCCAAAACGATGAGGCATGATGATGTCACCTGGGATGATGTGGACACATGGGATTTATGCCATGTGTTAGTAATATTTGGGCATTTGGAACATTGAAAAGTCGATTAGAAGGTGACACATGTCACCCACCTGATTGGGCCACGTGTCCGCTTCTAGCGTTTCACCACGTGGTGAAAGATCATGCAGTTTGAAAGACCGGGCACTCCAAAAGGGAAGAATGTGATAGGTTGCATTGGTTTGAAAAATCCTGAAGGCTCGAAGGTTGGAGTATATATAGACCCTTGATTCTATAGGACACGCGTCGAAGGATCGTCGAATGTAGGTAAAAGAACTTTGGGAGAAAGTGCAGGATGGAAGTTTGAAACTTCCAAAGGCCGAAGTGCCAAAATAATTTATAATTGTTGATGTGTGGGAGGACACCTATCGGCATATCAAGAAATCTGGGTAAAGGTGCTCTGATAGGAGGCAAGTGAGAAAAGTTGAGACTCTCGAAGTGCGGAGTGCTTAAGTGGATATCGATCATCGATCATGAGAGAGGACGAGGACCGTTGATATGGTCATGGTTGAAAGTCCTGAAGTACTAAATATATAGATAAGTTCTTTTCAGCTAAGTGCAGGGTCATGGACATGGTCATATGTAGATCAAGAGTTGAGGAAAGGAGGGCTAAGGGCATATTTGGTTGTCTCCAAGATAGAAAAGTGATAAGGGATGATTTACCCACGGTTTCTAGTCGAGATCACTTGGGGAGGTGGTTTGAAGGAAGTGCCCGCGCAGGGTGAAACTCTGTGTTGGCCAAGGATAACGTGACATTGTTACTCTTGGAGAATGGGGATATAATATCCATGAAAAAAACAAGAAAGAGACCTGTAGCATAGTTTGGCAATTTTGTTTATCTTTCATACACATAATTCTAACAAAATGGTCGCTTGCACATTTTGCAGAATTAAGAGGCTTAAGTGCATCAACTTAGGATGCGAATTGAGAAAATGGAAGAAGGTGAGGGAGCCTCTAGTCATGAAAAGGAGGCCAAAGGATAGAATAATAGGATCGGTAATGTAGATACATAGTCCAATGGACACAAGGGAAAAGAAGAGAAAGAAATGTTAATAGAGACGATAAGAATCCTGAATATGGAAGTGTAGAGCTACAAAGAAGACAATGAGAGACTAATGAGAGTGAAAAGATAGATAAATGATTGAGTGTTGTAGAGATTAAATTAGTTGTAGAGGAAAATGAAGAAGAAATCAAACTCAAGACAAGAGTAAGAAGGAAGGTGTCATGAAAGAAGAGATGATCGTGAGAGAGTTGGATATTCGAGAAGTGCCCAGTAGAGCTCATGGACACCACTCACCTCCTTACTCAAGAAGAACATTTTATGCATCGAATGATCCCGTAAGCAGTCCAGAAGTGTCTCATGTCAGACACCAGAGAAGGAAACAAGAGGTAGAGTGTTTGCAAGGGGAGTTGAGGAAGCTCAAGACATCTTCCTTCGATGGTGAAAAATAAAGGGAAGATGATGTCGAAGAATGGTTTCTTGGGCTCTGGAGATATTTTCAGTTGCATAATTATTCATCAAACTTGGAAGCCAGGATTTCCACCTAGCATTTACATGGGAAAGATGCAGTGTGGTGGGACCAATTGAAGCAAGTGGAACATGTTGATGAAAGTAGGATCAGTTGGAAACAATTCAAGAACTACTTCCAGACAGAGTACCTCTTAGAGAATTTCTATGACAAGAAAATGTAGGAGTGCTTTGAACTCAGGTTGGGAAGCATGACTATGGCAGAATATGAGAAGAAATTCTTAGGATTGTTAAAGTATGTCGGGTTCATTGGTGATGAGAAAGTGAAAATACAGATATTTCTAAGTGGATTTCCAGCATTCTATAAGAAAATATCAAGAATGATGAACCCAAGACCTTGACTGAGTCCATCAGGAAGGATACATACCTTTACAAGCAAGGCCAGGGAAGAGAATCCCTACAAAAATATTGGAAGTACAAGAAGAATGTGAAGTCCGATCAGAGGAGGAAAGGATTCAAACCTCCCTTTAATAGGAATGAGCCTAATAGAAATCGTTAATATCATTATGCTAAGGAGGATTTCAAGAAGGAAGACTCCTTGGGAAAAAGGGGAAGACACTGATCCAATGTTGGGGATGCAAGGAAGATCACTTGTAAAAGGATTGCCCACACATAAAGGATAGAGTGAAAATTTTTCACAACATCCAAGAGGCTAAAAAAGTCGGAGATATGGGGAGAATCTATGCATCTTTAAATGATCGACAAACAGAGTACTAATCCAATATGATTGAGGTGGAAGCTAAGATCATAAATTAGCCTGTTGGTATTTTGATTGATTTAGGAGCAAGCCATTGTTACATTGATTCTAAGATAGTGGATAGATTACATTTGGAGAAAATTAAACTTGGAAAAACAAGTTTGGTTCAGTTAGCCACTGGAACCAAAAGAAGAATCCATGATATGGTCAGAGGTTGTTCCACAAGTCTTAATGGTGTGAATACTAGTGTTCATCTAAACATCATACCATTGGGGTCTTATGATATTCTGATTGGAATGGATTGGTTGGACAAGCATCATGCTATCCTATATTGTCATAAAAAGACATTTACATGTCTTGATGGAAATGGAAAACAAAGCATTGTGAGAGGACTTCCAAGACTCGTCTCTATAAGGGAGATTTCAGCCTTACAACTGAAAATATGTTTTAGAAAAGGATGTCAACTATATGCATTACATGTGGATGAGCCATTTGATACAAATGGGGCCAATACTTGAAGATTTCTCAGTGCTATAGGAATTTGAAGATGTATTCCAAGAAATACCTGGATTTCCACCAAGAAGGGAGATATATTTCTCAATTGATTTAGTTCCATAAGTTTCCCCTGTGTCGAAAACGCCTTACAAAATGAGCACACCAGAGTTAAAAGAATTACAAATGTAGTTGGAAGAATTGTTGAAGAAAGGGTACATACGTCCAATTGTTTCACCTTAGGGAGCACTAGTACTTTTTGTCAAAAGGAAGGATGGAACCTTGAGGCTGTGTATTGACTTCCGACAGCTGAACAAGTACACTATAAATAACAAGTATCCTTTAGCCCGAATTGATGACCTCTTTGATCAGCTAAGAGGATCAAAGATATTTTCAAAGATTGACCCGAGGGTAGGACACCATCAGGTAAGAATCAAGGAAGAAGACATTCATAAGACAACATTTAGGACTAGGTATGGGCATTATGAATTTGTAGTGGTTCCTTTTGGACTAACCAATGCACTAGCTTTATTCATGTGCTTAATGAATGGCATATTCAGAAATTATCTGGAAACATTTGTCATAGTATTCCTGGATGACATAATTATCTATTCTAAGTCTGAAGAGGAGCATGAAAATCACTTGAGATTAGTGTTGCAGGTACTGAGAGAACATCAGTTGTATGCCAAGTTGAGTAAGTGTTATTTTTATCAACAGTAGATCCATTACTTGGGACTCATTATTTCAGAGCAGGGCATAGCAGTAGATCCAAAGAAGATTGAAGCCATTAGAGGATGGCCAACACCCATAAATGTGTCAGACACCAGATATTTTATGGGATTAGTCGGATACTACAAAAGGTTCATAGTAGGGTTCTCTAAGATTGTTCATCCCATCACTTCTTTGCAAAAGAAAGGGGGCTAAATTTGAATGGACACTCAAGTGTGAAAATAATTTTAATATGTTGAAGGAATTACTTACTAGTTCACTTGTATTAAATATTGTTGACCCAAATGAAAGTTTGGTGGTATGTACAGATGCTTGTAAGGAAGGACTTGGGGGAGTCCTCATGCAAAATGGACATGTCATTGGATATGAGTCCATAAAGCTTAAGGAACATGAGAGGAACTATGCCACGCATGACTTGGAACTTGCTACCATTATTCACGCCATGAGATAATGCCTCCACATCCTCAAGGCGNAAAGCTTAAGGAACATGAGAGGAACTATGCCACGCATGACTTGGAACTTGCTACCATTATTCACGCCTTGAGGATGTGGAGGCATTATCTCATGGGGAAGAAATTCGAATTAAAGACAAACCACATTGGTTTGAAATATCTTTTTGAACAACCGACCTTGAATGCCAAGAAAACAAGATGGATGGAATTTTTAAGTGAATATGACTTCGATATCAAGCATATCAAGGGAAAGGATTATAAAGTTTCCAATGAAATTAGTAGAAGAGTGCATCTCATGCATGCTACGACTGTCAGTATGCATCAGTCAGACTTGAAGAGCATAATCTTAGATGGTCTTGTTACAGATCAGCATTACCTACAAGTAAAGGAAAACTTACAGCAAGGAAATGTACAACAGAAAGTAAAGGATTACAAGATAAAGGAATATGGATTACTCATGCATAAAAATAGAATCTGTGTTCCTAGTTCCAGAGAACCGAGGAATTTGGTACTAAAGGAAATGCACGATGTTCCTTATGCTGGACATCTCGGTTTCCATAAAACAATTATAGCAGTAAGAATCCAGTTCTTTTGGCTGGGAATGAAGAACGATGTTTCTAATTACATTGCTCGATGTATGGAATGTCAGAAGGTGAAGGCTGAGTATAGGCACCCAGCGAGTTTCCTGCAGCCATTGCCAATTCTAGAGAATAAATGGGAAGTGATCGCCATGGATTTCATCATAGGATTACCCAGAACGAATAAGCAACATGATTCAATCATGGTGGTGGTTGAAAAATTAACAAAGGCTGCTCATTTTGTGCATGTGAAGACAACGCATACAACAAATAATATTGTAGAGATTTTCATGAAGAAAATTGTTAGGTTTCATGGGATACCTAGGAAAATCGTCTCAGACAGAGATACAAAGTTTACCTCCAATTTTTGGAGGGGATTGTTTAAATGTTTTGGCACAAATATAAACTTTATCACAACGTATCATCCCCAAACAGATGGGAAAACATAGAGGTTCAATCGAATAATGTATGTGATGGATAAGCCATCTAAGTGGGAATACTACTTACACTTGGTTGAGTGTGCATATAACAATGGGTATCAATATTCATTGAGAATGAGCCCATTTGATGCCTTGTATGGTAGGAAATGAAATACTCCAGTGATTTGGGACAAACCAGTAGATAGAGTGTTACTTGGGCCAGAGTTTCTCAAGGACATGGAAGACTAGGTGGTCAATATTAAGCAGAATTTAAAGGTAGCTCAAGATAGACATAAAGTTTATGCAAACAAGAATAGGACAGTTAGAGAATTTAAAGTAGGGATGCATGTACTTTGGAGGAGAATTTAAAGTAGGATTAGTATTTTGCTAATTCGTGAATCGGGAATTTGGAGGAGATTGCAAAAACTCACGAAATGTGAAATCACAACTTAATCACAGTCGTCAGTTGAAGGGTTGTTGGTGACCACTGATTTGGTGCTACAAAATTTTGCAATTTCAGGTATCAGGGGATCATGAGAACGGAGGTGAATCGCATCGAGAATGCTCGATACATGAAATAATGATGTGATCGTAAGGATTGTCCCTCAGGTCATAGCGAGAGGTCACATAGTTGAAGTTAAGGGAGGAGCTAGTACGAGTTAAGCCCTTGTCAAAATTTCAGGACTTGAAAGTTCCAAAGACAGAGAGTCAGTTGACTCATACAGTCGATAAGTGAAATTGTGACGCACTTTTTTGGGTAGGCGTGAGGTCACGAGGCGTGGTCAAATGGAGAAGACTAGCGCTTAGTGCTTGTACACGTGGGTGAAGATTTGCAAATACTTGTGGATTGTTACTGAAAGATTCCAACAAGGAATCAAAGACTATTTTCGTTCAGTCTTGAGAAGATCCTAAGACTGGGAGGTCGCGTAGCCCTTGTGGAGAAGGGGGTCTGCACCCCTGGTTTGGGAACCCAATTACACTATGGAACCATCCTTGTGGATTCATAGCCCTGGCTCGGGGGTGACACTGATGTTGATATTTGGAGCAACAGTGTCTACAGTTGGGTGGAACATCCTTGGTCTACAGCTAGTCGGTGTCACCTTTCTTAAAGATAAGTCATATTTGTCATGATATTACTATCTATGTATGAATGTATTACCACTGTGTAATTTAATTATCATTTACATGTGTATGAATGTATTTCTATTGTGTAATTTAATTATCATTTAACACAATCTCTAGATTACACATGCTTGCTAGATATTGCACTACATGTGATTAAATTTGTTCTCTTACTCATCCTTAATAACTAAATAAGGTATCAAAATAAGAGAAAGGGGTCTGAGGGCAGGCTTGCAGGTAGTGTACCCAACCTATGGGTGGCTGAGTATGTTACAATCATACTCTGTAATAGTGTAATACATCAAGGATCTGGGATAAACCCAAGAAAAAACATGTGGTAAAATCCACATGCAAAATGTCTAAAAACTGGGACCTTCCAATCTATATTTGTATCTAATATTGAATGTAGCCATACAATTTCTCATGAGTCATGGAACACACTTTTAGACAAAACATATTATCAACCTAAAACCAACCTATCATAGGAAAAATAGTTTTTAGAAATGGTTTTTTATTCATGTGGAATTATTTTGATCCAATAATAATATGCAAGATGAAAATGACTTGTTGTATGCTGAAGTGATTTCTTTTTAGATAAGAATTGTTGGTTTTGTAACTTGTTGAGAATAATTGAGTTCTTAAAATCGATATATTTCTTGCATTTGTGTTGACTTTCGGTTTCTAGATCAATTTGAAATTCTAATTGTGAAAATTTCAATGAGATGTCAAACAACGATCGTGGAAAGAAAACATCAATACAGAGGGATGTATGTTCATACTTTCAAAAGTATCAATCCAAGAACCCTCTCTTCATGATTCAAACTCTTTTGAGCAACCCATCAGTGAAAGAGATGTCAACTCTTCTGAGAATGCATCTAATATCCATATAATAGATGATGAAATAGGTTCCTCTAGTGACCAAATTGAGATGCTTTCCCCAGAAATTGACAATAAAAATGATGAAGGTTTTTCCTTGGAAGGCAACAAAAATCATTCACAATCACAGAAAAGGAAAAAATGCCAATAGGACATAGGGAGACAATTCCAATTAGAATGGGTCTCAAAATTTCCATTTATTGAACCAATACCTCCAACAAATGAGAAAGAGGATTCACGAGAAGTTAGATGCATTATATGTAGTTGGAAACTTGGAAAGACAGTAAAATTGTAGATGAAGTTAGATACAATAGAGAATCATGCATGAAAGGTGTATGATAAGGAAATTGTAAATGGCGAGGAGAATCTATTATCAGATGGAAATCTTGTGAGGAATGTCGACATGTCATATATGAAGATGAATATAATAAATACTTAATCAGTAAGAGAAAACTCGAGGCAAGTGGAGGAACCATCAAATATCTATTTCGAAAGACGATGGAAATAATTTGTTATCCAAGACGATGCAATTAAGCATTGTATTTCACATCTTATCTAGAGGTCATCCTATGACATATTTTCCATATTACAAGAACTTTATATCTTTTCTTGAAGTGTCAAATTTTCCATCTTCTCATTGGTTAGTAACGAGTGGTTGGGAATGGGAAAAATATCTAGCTCATATGGAAAAAGTATTATTT
Organism: Picea sitchensis; assembly: GCA_010110895.2. Classification (NCBI taxonomy): domain Eukaryota; kingdom Viridiplantae; phylum Streptophyta; class Pinopsida; order Pinales; family Pinaceae; genus Picea; species Picea sitchensis. The sequence continues at coordinate 306,419 of SNQJ01S0032985.1, forward strand.
GAAAGAGAATATTGCAAATGCTAGATTTTTTTCATTGTCTTTGGATGAAGTTACAACTATTGATAATACTTCATTGATCTGCATGAGAATTTATATGGTTAATGATCATGTTAGGCATTCATATTTACTTGGGATTCATAAAATGAGGGAGAATTCTACAACTCAAAATATTTATGAACTTGTCAACAAGACTTTGAAGGAAATTGGTGGTATGGATCATTTAGTGAATGCAAAAAATTTGGTATGTGTCAGAGAAGATTGAGCATCAGTCATGCAAGGGAAAATGAATGGCCTTTGTGTCAAACTACAACTATCATATTCACCATTTATGATTAGTATTCATTTTATGGCTCATAGAATGAATCTTGCATTTAAAATAGTAAGCAAGTTTCCACTGGTTTCAAAAGTTGAAGATATTGTACGTGAAACTCATGCATACTTTTGTTGTAGTCCCAAGTGATTTAAAAAGTTTGAAAAATTTGTTGAGGGTGTTACGGATGGAAAAAAACTACTAAAAGATGTTGATACAAGATGGATCTCATTGAATGGATCAATTCAAAGAATATTTAGTGAGTGCCAATCCTTAGTAGGGGTGATGTATGAACATCGCTTCAGTGTAGACAAAGCTCAAGATATTCTCTTTCGATTAACTGATATAGAGACATTATTAACAATGGCTGGAATTATTCCTATTCTTTATGAAATGAATTTCCTTGTGAAAATGTCTCAGAGTCACACAATGTATATTGAAAAATACATACATACAAGAAAATTAGCATGTCTTCAATTGAATAATTTGTATACAATGCCAGACTCTTTACAGGTACAACATTTAAATGTTGGACTAATATCATCAATATAGAAAACATTGAAAATTATTTGAAGCTTGATGGAAAATGAATGCTATGTATGGTAGTGCATGGGTATATGGCTCCATTTCATTATGTTATTAATATAGGATGAATCACTGGAGAGTTCCATATTTGAAGAGACCAATTCAACAATGTTTTGATTTCAGTGAAGCACAACTTGATAGAAATTGAAAAATCACTAGCATTGGAGATAAGGGAATGATTTCCTCGAGATGAGTTATTGGAGGCCATGTTTGTGGTATCCCTCAATATTGGAACCCTGAACACAATAGAGAGGCTAAAAGAGTTGACTGTTTAGAAAAATAAAAAATTTTAATGCACCAATTTGGCAAGAATCACAATGTACAAGGAGAAGAGATTGAAGGTATATTAGATTCATCAAAGTTGTATCAACAAGCCAATATCTTTGGTCAAACAATGTTAGCTCAATATTTTGGTTTGGATAAACCTCTAGAACATGGTGCAATAACAAGATTATGGATTAAATTAGACGAAATCCAATACCTAGAAGAAAACATGTTAGAATATTTTAAATTAGCAAATTTATGTCAAACCATAATTTTGGGATAGATGGAGGATGAGAGAATGTTTAATGCACTATAATTATTGAATTCAAAGATGAGGAACATGTTTGATAAACATATAGATACATGTTTAATATTATATGTAACAAAGTATGAAATAAACAATTTTCCATTCGATAGATCACTAGCTCTTTGGCGATCAGATTGTGATAGAAGGGGATAATAAAACACAACAAATTTCTCTAATGAACTTGATATGGAAGATAATATTTTGGAGGATCATACTAATACTTCATCTTCATAGTTTCTTGTTTGGAATATAGAAAATGAGGTTCGACATGTTGATGTGAATTGGGATATCAATATACCCCAAGATGTTATATAAAACAATATACATGAGGGGACTCTTATTTTGACTTACATGTTCCATTGATGATTGGTGTTGTAGAAATAATGAATGGAATGTCACATGTGATGTGATTTTTATTAGTTTATTGACTTAATTGTTCCTCTATTTTTGGAGTACATTGGAAAAAGGTAATTCTTTATGGGAGCAAGATTACCATCTGTAAATTTGAGATTGTATTTAAGATTACCATAAGTTCTATATTTTTTATTAAATAGTGTAACATTGAAGCTACATTTATTTGATCCAAGCTATTTTAAGTTTGATGGTTTGATAGTTAACTAAGACATTCTCTTTTTCCTATATGTGGCAGGAAATGAAGCCGACATTTAATGAAGTTGAGACCTATCTCCTCACATAGATAGTGTCATATAATTAAAGGATAAAAAACTAATTAGAACGACTTTCTCTAAGCAAGAATGGGATCATTCAAGACTCAAGTGCATGAAAATTGTTGTATTTGTAACTTTGATATTTTGGAAAATTTTAATGGTTTGTTTTTTGTTTTCATTTGGACCATTTTTTCAAATTTGGATGTTTGGTTTTATTTTGATTAAATATTGTGTTAGTCCCCTGAATGCTTCTAGTTCTCATTTGATGCTTGACTAAATCTTGAGCCCTTTGTAGTAGCTTAATTGGTTTATTTAGAATACATTATGTTTATTTATATTTTATTTGAGAAGACATGTTGTTATTCATAAAAGGAATGAGCCATGAGTTGCTAAGCGAAGAGAAAAATGGTCTATGTATTGGCCTACTAGATTCCTATGCAATCATCGTAGTACATCTATTGCCAATGAGACCAACATTCCTCTAATTAATTTATAATTTTAATGTCATGAATAAAAAAACTTTACATGTAGCCTCTCAAAAAACAATTATGAAATGATTTGTAATCTAGTCTGGTTATTTCAAAGGAAATCAAGCACAGTCTATGCATAAACATTGAGTCTTGTGACACTAATTCATATGAAATCACCCAATATAATCAATACCTACTCAAAATATAATCATTTATGAGACTATTATAGATTTCCTTCTCACTAAACTATTCTAAATCTAACTGTTGAATTAATCCTTCACCACTAAAGCACTCCTTGCAGAAAAGAAACCACTAAGATAAAATGAATTAAAAGATATATATTAGTTTTTCAAGAATTTAAATCCTCTCAAAATATATAATCTATGATTGCATAATTAAAATTTGTATTTCAAAGAAATTGTAACTTCATTAAATCATAAATCCACAATCACACCTCCATCTAGATCTAGCTTATCAATACAAATTAGAGAAATCAATCTATGATATCATTCAGTGAGATGGTTGAGATGTAATGACAATAATAATAATCAAGTGACAAGGAATAATTGAACCATTGAGGAAATATTACACTTTAAATATAAAAAACGCTTACAACAACAATTGGAATCCATTCAACAACATCAATCCAAAAATAATTATTGTTTCAACAAAATTATTCATATAGACTACAAACAAAGGTTAAGTTGTTGATTTATCATGTGACATGCACAGGAAGAGAAAACTAACAATAGATTGAGGTGAGATTTGTGTAAAAA
>SNQJ01S0032986.1:23066-72983 GCA_010110895.2 Picea sitchensis
GGGGGGGGGGTGCACTTTTCTAGATGGTTTTGGGGCTGCAAATCTTCTCCATCAAAAAGCCCAAATTTTCATGTACGACAACAGTGACGTTTCTCACTTGTGAAATATGCTTCCTTCAACTTGGCTCTGAAACCATGTTAATGTTTAAGCCATTATTATAGATGTTTTCATTTCATTAGATAACAATAGGATAATCCAAGATCACTAAGAAATACACAATCACAAGAGACACAACATTTATCTTGGGAAACCCTCTAGGGGAAGAAAACCCAGAAAAACTTCCTTAATATAGATAGCCAATGCAATGCCAAGAGATCTCTTATGCTAATATAGAAAGTCCTCTCCTAGATATGCACCACTCTCTCTCTCTCTCCTTTGTCGGTAACAGATCATAACTTGTCTCTCAAACTGAGCAAGTGAGTTGTATCTATGTGAGACGCTAGCCTCCTTTATTTATACAAGTCTGGCATGTGTGAAGTGTCTCTTCACTAGCAGGGCCGACTTCTAAAACTAGGTGGGTAAACCCACCTTTATTATATTTCTGGGCTTCTTTAATATATGTTAGGGCCGACTTCTTATTCTGCCTATTACAATTGTCTTTTGAACAATCCGCAAAAGGGGATTTGGTACTATTACAATAACCGACATGATCAGTCCACAATGGGGATTGATCCTATGAATAATATATCTATAATAATAAGAATACTCTTTGCAGTTACATTATTTCAACACTAGCTTATACTATAGCCATTTCTGGAATAGGTTTTAACTGGGGTGCCATCATCACCAAATAACTGAGCACTTGCATACGACAGGCTCTGACACCAAAAGAAAGAGAAACCCCATCCTTATACATGGATTCTTATTTATTGGACGTCATCTGTGCCATAAATGCCTTTGTTGGAATGAACCTGAGTTGTAACGCCTCAAAAATCCTGATCCATGTATATTTTGGCATATTGTGGGAGAACAGGTACAAGAAATCCTACTCTCATCTGCGATCAATTTATCGCATGTATTCATTTTTTGTTGTTCAAGAATGAGTTCCCAAGGTTGTTGAATGCGACCAAAAATATTATATCAAAAGTTGGACATTAGTACCTGGATGAGCGCGATACCTACATTAGGGTTTTCAGAGCCACCAGAGCACCACACTTGTTACCTATGTATGTCCCCAATCGACTAGTGGTAGAGGAAATCTGTTATAAGACCATCCTGCAAGGTTACAATGCTACTCTGATAAAAGATAAGAAGCGGGCATTCATACCTTATGTTCGTATAGGTTTCTAGATATTAAAAGACACCGTGCAAGCCAAGCAGTAAGGGTTAATCTAATTGGAGTTCCAATTCTAGTCTATTTGTTTTCACAAGCATGACCTAAAGGGTCTAGTCCTAAAGAACACATCACAAGTATTGTCCTGTTGGCCATATGCCCATGACAGGTTTGAAGATGATATCTTCACCGAAAATGATAAAAAATGGGATGAGGTAATGGCGAGGATGGTTGTCCCTAAGGTGACCAGGTTCAAGGCCATGAGCCTAGATGGGCAAGGGACAACCCTGGAAAAATCAACTCAAGGGATTCTCAGAGGAAGAGAAGAAAGGATAACATCTGAAACAACCGAAGCAATAGAATCCCCCTTGATAGCCCCTATAAAAGATAGAGTTATCCTTACAGGATGCATGATAAAGGGGACTTCTCATGTTAGAATGGGCACAGGAGATGCTTGATCAGTTACAAGTCGACCCAGACCTATCATAAATGACAGGATCATCTGTCGATAATCCAGAGAGAATCCAAGTGGGTACACGCAGCCCCAAATTTATAGATGTTGATGAAATTTACGTGTTGGATGACCTTCAATTCATAATGCCACTGGATGGATCACCAACAGGTGTGGCGACTTAGCTAGAAGTAGTTTGGGTACCAGTAAAAATAAGTGCATCAAACCCCTTGAGTGACTTTATAAAGATATACATTGATGATGAGATCCCAGAGGTATCTCTCGGGACTCCTGTGCATATCAAAGAATAAAATGGACCTGATAAGACATATTCTCTTGTTCCCGAAGTCCAAATCAAGGAGGTTCCACAGAAATAAAAAGAATTCGAGAGTGACCTCAACACAAAGAAGCCCAATGTGCTAGAGACCTGAGCAGACAATCCATCCAACAAGTCTGAACCAAACGAGCAAAAGGAAGGATCCCAGCAAAAGGAAATCGATGTTTCAACAATCGATGAATAAGTAAGTATCGAGTCTCCTCCTGATGCCTCTATTTCACTCGATAATGAGATCCCTGACCAACGACAGACATAGTTCGGGCCGTCGGAGCACAACGAGGAAGTTCAAGAACCCGATATTGAACAAATATACACCACCGGAAGTATGGGAAACACTCTCACATGGGGTGATCAACAGATTACTGAACCTGTGGACGAGATAGCCAATATATATGTGATCTCCTATGATCAAAAGAGGAAGGCTATTGTCCAATGGACCACCAAGAAAAGGAGGATTACATTGGATAGCTCCATCCTTACCACTACAGAGGAAGATTTGATAAACACATAAAATGCCACAACATCTAAACGTATCGACGTAGAGAGAGCGATCTCGAATGCAACCCTAGTTAGAGAAAAAATGGATTAAAAGGAACTGGTCGTCGCCCTGAAAGAGATGAAACATTTGCGCCATATGGCTAAGTATTTTCAGGACACCACACAGGCCGCAACATATTTAAGGAGAGAGTTCGAGGAGGCCTATAGCAAGTTCACAAATGAGAGGAACTTATTTACCGCAAGAATAGATGAACTCCAGGAGGATACTCTCATGGCACTCACAACGTGCAAGGATATGGAGTGATGGTATGAAAAATCACAACAAGTCGCAGAAATAATCAACTACATTGGTGAAGTCTAGTAGGGACAATATAAAGAAGAACACGACATCCAGTTGTTGAGTGAAAACAATATTGAACACATAAAAAGACCAACCAATTATTGGGCCAGAATGTCTCAGGAACCACACCAAGAAATTAAAGAGAAATGGGCTAAGTGCGAGAGACATTGGGTTAAGATCAATCGAGTGATGAAAGATATCGAACTGCTTGAGTTTGGCACACCTAATGATTTTGTTGACTTAAGAGACATAGTCGAATCACACGCCAATAAATATTCTTCATGGGCCAAAAGGCTAGAAAATGTGACCGACACAGTGCGAGGACATGTACAACAATTTTTGAAACATTAGATCAGCACTCGGGTTGTTCTTCAGCAGTTAAGTACTATTCTATTCAAATATCGGGCACATGTGGTGGAGATCAGAGAATTTTACACACTCTCAATGGAACAACACAAATTTCCATATGCCCCAACCTGCGAGGAGTTTTTCATCAATTGGTCAAAGTATGACAAAAGTCACCTTTTCAAGTGGTATCTTCAGTTGACTGTTAGAAAAAATATTAGAAGAAAATGCCATGTGGTGAATTTTGTTTACTTATCTACACTTAGCTATTATTTTTAGTTGAATTTTATGTTATAAATAAGAGAATCGACCAATTGGTTAGAGTTCGATGGTTGCTGCAAGAAACTCTCTTTTTTGGTTTTGTTAAGAACTATTTATGAGCTATCTTTAATAGAGAATTCCTTCTGGACTAGAGACAAGTTATATTTTCATCAAAGGCATGTGTGATTGGACGCGAAGAATAACTATTTCCTATCTAGTCTCATGAATGGATTCTATAATGAGTAAGATCCATTGAATCTATTGTTAAGTTATATGATGCAATGTTTTATAGTTCTTTTCTTTAATGATGAAGATGAATAGTTGAGTTATCATGTTGTGGATGATTAGTGTAGGTGAATTATTTTTCTTTCCATTATCATATCGCATATGTGTTTTCTTTCTGATAATTAGTATCTTAGACAGTAATTGGATGCTCACACAGTTAACATATTATTACTAGGCCCGTGGTATTGAATTGTCGTCTGGATGCTTGAGTAGCAGGTTATCCCAAGCTCAACCTCTTCTCTAGTATTTTAGAACATTTTCCCGTTTTGTTTCCAAGTTGGTTTATACTGGCTTACAATCTTATATCGGTCCCACCTAAGAGAAAATACAAAAAGAGAAAGTCCAAACTGAAGGAGACACCTTCACAAGAAAATGTAAATCCCATAGATTAATTGGTCGGATTGTAGGATCCGGAGAACCATTCCACCATTAAAAATTGCACAGTCTAATTGGGCCTCGGTGGTGGGCTAGGATCCTGCTGTTGAATTAAAGGGATTGAGGACCCATCAACAGGTTCGTATCTTCTCTACCACCTGAATAACTATGGGTTAATTTCTTACTTGGGTAGGTCGTTGGAGCCTTACTCAGAGATGTTGTACTCTTTGGTGTGACAGTCAGGGATTGGGAACTTTTCTCACCCAAACCTTTTTCTCTCTTCTTGTATGACTCATTGGTGTTGAGTATTGTCTCCAGTTCATCGGTGTCGTGAGAGGGAATTCCTTAGGCATTGTCTCCATCTTCATTCAGAATAATGTTAATGAAAGAATTGTGGAAACCAACAACCAATAGATGTTCTACAAAAATACCACTAGGGTCGAACCCTTTTACTTTTTCAGCATATTTAATATTGAGGCTGTGGAAGTGGCATGCGAATTCATCAATATTGCTCATATTTCTAAATATGAAATCCTTGAATTTCCAAGATAGCGGTATGAATTTATTTTTTCTATTTTCATGAAAAAAAAACAACAAGTAGGTGTACTTCCTTGTTATCTCAACAACAAAATTCTTGTCAAATATGTGGCATGGAAGGAAAGAAGGATTTTCTTTGGATCCAAAAAAAATTATAAGGTTATAATTTTCCATTTTTTCTAGTGTCCCCTTCCTATCAAGGAACTTACTTTCCTGGTCAGACATCCGAGGAGCATTGTTTCCAAACAAAAATTCTTTAAAAAATGAGACAAAATCATTAAATACATCATAGAAATGTTGGGAGGCCTTGTGACTCAACAATGTTTGAAACCAGAAGGTTATTGGGTGAAATTAACAGTTTAAGTTCTTGCAGACAGATAATATCGGGAATTGACAGCAATGCACTGTCGTAAAAACCAAATAACATGACATAAATCATTTGTTCTCCTTCTTGTATTGTGCCAATTATGGAAATCAAATTACCCCAATCGAATATGGCTTGTTCCTTGACTATAAACAAATAATGTAAAGAATCATCCGGGAGAGGATGGCCATGGTTTCCTATCCTGTTATCCTCATAAAAAGCCATGCAATTTCCTGGAAGGTATTTTTAAATGAACCAACCTCTAATAATGTTATGTCATCAGGGATGACCCCTGGGTTCTCTAGGAATTTATGTAATAGGTCGAGTTGATTTCCATTCTTTTTTAAGAACTTCCAGCAATCTTCACTTTTGAAGGTGAGCATTGGCTTAGGAAGCCTCAACATCTTACGAAAAACTTGGGGTGACAGAGAGATAGGGTAATGGTATCGCAACTGGACGATCCACTCGCTTGGAATGTATCTCTCAGTGAACCAGGTGACCAAATAGTTACAATCAAAAACTTCTGAGACACACCCTGTGCGCACAATTCTAGACGTCCAGATTATTTCCTTCTTGATTGAAGGGTATGAATAATAGGGATATGACCTGGACCATTGAAAACTCTGATCCTCGTGCCCAAAAATATTCATTGTATCTCCACAAAAATGTTGTCAATTTGTTGCCATAAGTCTACTAGAACGTTCCATTGCTCCAAATCATGTTAGGAAAGAACGCTGGAGGGAGATGATATAGTCCTCCATAAATATTGTTTTAATGCACTTTAACATGAGGTTTCCTTGAGCCTTTCACTTATTAATGACCATCCCTTCAAACTTGTATGGTAATTTATTAGCATTAAAATAATAGTAAATGTGCATTGGGAAACTGTGAGGGTGGTAGGGACACACGGGGGAAATATGTGAATTGCAATTTTTGTGAACCCAAGAACCCACGATGGTATGATCCATGAAAATGGCTAAGTGTGGGATGGCACGACAGTCAAATGGATTCATGTAAGAAAAATGATACTTAGGCAGTTCGGGGAGTCTAGGGATCAAAATGTAGATCGAGGAACTCTTTGGTGCAATGTCTCTATGATGGAACACAGGAACATGAAAGCTCGATCCCGTCAACCCGGGAACCTGTGCGATCGTAGAATTGACTAAATATGGAAAAAAATGATGGTTGATCAGACTCGTGATGTGAAGTTGTATATGGAGGTGAGAAATTTTAAGTCCTCCAAGATGGGAACCCATGGTCTAAAATGTGACTAACTGTTAGAACTACAAATGGATAGTAAGAGGGAAAAAAGGGTAAGTGTAGAAGGGGGAAAAGAAAGGGAGAAAAGAATCCAGGAGAATAGAAAAGGGGAGGTAATTTTGTATTTTTGGAAGTGAGAAATGACCTCAACATTCCCAAAGTTCGAAACAAATCTAGACCATCTATTCCAAGGGATATGTGTCCAAAGATTCAGACGGTTTGAATTTTCGGCACTCTGGAATAATGGTTGGTGGTTGCGTGGGAGGAAACATCTCCAATGTCCTAGATCATCGAAGTGACCTGGCAAGATGACGTCACTAGGGGTGACATGGACCCATTCAGTTGTTCAAAAATTCCACAGTTTGAAAGCTTGGATAAAATGTTGAAGGCAGGAAATCTATGAAGTCCCAAAGTTCTTATGTGACGTGGCTTCGTGGGCCTGGAAGGTTAAGTCATTCGAGAGTTCGATGTTTAGGAAAAATTGTTGGAGGAACTTTCAAACCTATGAAGTCCTAGACTCCTGAAGTCCCGAAGTTTCGAAGTGACATGGCTTCGTGGGCCCGAAAGTTTAAGTCGTTCTAGAGTTCCGCATTCGAGGAAAATTGTTGGAAGAACTTCTAAACATTCAAAGTCCCAGAGTCTAAAATTCCTGAAATTACGAAGTGACGTGGCTTGATGGGCTCGAAAGGTTAAGCCATTGGGAGTTCAGCGTTCGGGGAAAATTGTTTAAAGAACTTCCTAACCTCCGAAGTCCAGGATTCTTGAAGTCCTGAAGCTCCAAAGTGATGTGGCGGTGATGTCAACAGGGGGTGACATGGACACACCTAAGGCATGCCACATGTCAGTATTTTTTGATCTTTTCAAAGACTGATTTGGCAGGTAGATATTGACACATTTCAACCCTAGGATTCGACCATGTTTTTGCTTCTAGTGTTCTGCCACGTGGCGCTAAATCCTCCAGTCTGGAGACTTGGAACTCTAGAGGAACTTGGTCAAGAATTGTTAAGTATGAAAAGTACCGAAGCTCCAAAGACCAAAGTAAATCCTCATCATCCATCAGAAAGGGAGACATGAGAGAATATCCCATGGTCTAGAGGATTCAAGTCTTAAACAATGGGGTTGAGAAATTACGAAGGCCCGAATACTAGATTACATCACCGTCATTGATCACAAAGTAAATGCAATAGTATATTATGTGGTCCATAGGAATTGTACTCTAGAGTATATGTCTTGCATTTGTTGTGAGTCACGAAATCACAGAGGGCCGGAGTTAATCTCGACCATCAGATCACAAATGACACATGGAGGCAGGAGAAGAGATCTCCAGTGGATCAAAATTTTGGGATATTGGTGGTGTTGTAATTTAGAAACCACTAAAGCCTGGAATCCTGGAGCTCCTATCCACCATAGATTCGACCAGAGAAGGTCAACCGTAGATCCACTGTCCATGGAAGGTTCATCAGTTTGTTGGTTCATGATATTTTTTGTGAGGTGTTTTGGAAATAGTGAAATCTTGGATTCCTGAAGCTCCTATCCACCGTAGATCTAAAAAAGGAATAAGGATCATTGATGTGTACATCCTCTGATTATTCAGAGAATCGACATTCAGGGAAAATATATGGTAATAGGGGCATATCCTCCAAAGCCCTGAAGTTTCGGAGCCCTAGAGGCCTGAAGCAAAGAATAAGCACCTATTTGTTAGCACTGGGTCACATCCCTGGTCATATGAGTTTGGAAACTGAAAGAAAAGGGAGAACACCCAAATTTTTTGTTTAAGAAGAAAAAAGGGACAAGTTGTTTAAGTAGCAATAACGTTCTTCTAAAAACTCAGAATTGAGCATGGAAGAAGCCATTGGAAATGTATTTAATAGTAGAATATAAATTTTCACTGAGAAATTGGATCTGAACAGTCAATTTCTTAGGAAATAATCCAAAAAAAAAGGAGACTAATATATATTAATGAATTAGAATGATTCATGCTTTCATGAAATTTTGAAGAACAGCTAGTTTGACAAAGTTCCATTGGCTCCACATTTTTGCAGAATTGACAATTGTCAGTTTAGATTCAGCACAGAGTGCATAAGTGATGGATGATACTCAGGTAGTCTTCAGTCAAGAATATGAAAACAAAGGTTTTAATTTCTAGTTGAATAGGGAAGGAATCAACTCCAATGGACATGGAGGAGAAAGGGAGGAAGACATAAATTTGGTCGAGACCATGAGAAAATTGCAAATAGATGTATAGAGATACAAGGATGATAATGAGATACTTATGAAGGAAAAAGAACAATAGGAATAATTCAATATGAAGTTAATGAAAATCCTAGAAAAAATTGAAAAGAAGTTGGTTAAGGAGAGTTACTCCAAAAAATCAGGAAGTCACGGGACCCCTAAGAAGAAAGGAATATCAAGAAGAAAAAATCACCATCACTTCCAAAAGCATTCCCATATGAGAGCACAAAGTAGCTAAATTACATCCCCTATGATGAAGCATAGGAGGTCTAGGATGGATGAGTTCAAAGGAGAAATGAATAAGATCAAAACTCCTACTTTTGATGGAGGGCACAAGAGGGATGAATATGTTGAGACATGGGTGCTAGGTATGAGGAAGTACATCCAATTGCATAACTATTTTTCTCATGCAAAAGGAAAAATTTCTATGCATCGACTAAAAGGAAAGGCATCTATGTGGTGGGATCATTTTGTGCAAGTGCAACATGTCAGAGAGAAGAATGTCATGTGGAAAGAATTCAAGAAACATTTCGAGAACAAATACCTAACCAAAAGGTATTATGACAAGAGGATGAAGGATTTCTTTGAACTCAAGCTAGGAAGCATGACTATTGATGAATATGAGAGTGTATTTTTAGAGTTGTTGAAGTATGTCTCTTTCATCAAGGATGAGACAGTGAATCTTCAGAGGTATTTGAGTGGGATACCATCCTATATAAGTGATAAAATCCAATATGATGATCCCAAGACTTTGGAAGAAAACATGGGAGAAAAATTCTTATATGATTAGAAAAAAGGAAAGCCTAGTTTCCAGAAGGCTTGGGAGGACAAGAATAAGTTTAAGAAGGAATAGAGGCAGAAGGGGAAGCCTCACTTTTTCAAAAACAGTCCTCAAGGACAACCATCTTTTAGAGAGCATATAATGGCTGAGGTGGGTGGTCCAAGGCCAAGGAAGACACCCATTCAATGTTGGGGATGTAAAGGAGACCACAATTATAAAGATTGTCCCCACAAAAGTGGCAAAGTGAGAGTTGTCCAAAATGTGCAACACACATAAACAATGGAGGACATGGGAAGAAGTGTACTGAGGATCTATTCATCCATGTACAACAATCAAGTTGAGTTTCAATCAAACATGATTGAAGTTCAAGGTATGATCAATAACCATTCCTTTACTATTTTAATAGACTCAAGAGATAATCATAGTTACATAGATCCCAAAGTTGTGGAAATATTTATTTTTCCAAGAAGCAAGCATGAAAAATATTGTCTGGTATAGTTGGCTACATGATCCAAGAGAAAAGTGGTTGAGTTGTTTAAATCATGTCGAGTGGACATGAATCAGATGACTACCAGGGAATATTTGAACATCCTGCCATTGGGTTCATATGACTGTCTAATTAGTATAGATTGGTTGGACCATCACCATGCTATCCTATACTATCATAACAAGGCATTTACTTTCCTCGATGAGGAAGGGAACCCAAGAACATTCCAAGGAATTCTGAGGGAAGTGACTATTCGAGAGATCTCAACAATGAAACTAAAGAATTGTTGCAGGAAGGGTTGTCAATTATTTGCAATTCATATCGATGAAGCACCTATGGATAAGGTGTCAAATCTGGGGGATCACTTAGTCCTCAAAGAGTTTGAGGATGTATTTAAGGAAATACCAGGATTTCCCCCAAAGATGTATATTGATTTCTCTATAAATTTGATGTATGTGGCATCTCCAGTATGAAATACACCCTACATAATGAGTACACTAGAGCTGAAGGAGTTGCAAATGAAAATTGAAGAATTGTGGAAGAAGGGGTATATTCACCCAAGTGTGTCACCTTCGGGTTCCCTACTCATTTTCATGAAAAATAAATATGGGACATTGATATTGTGCATCGACTTGAGACAATTGAACAAAGTAACCATAAAAAACAAGTATCCTTTACCAAGGATTGATGATCTCTTTAACCAACTAAAATATGCAAGGATATTCTCAAAGATCGATCTTCGGTCGGGATACCATCAGGTAAGGATCACGGATGAAGACATCATGAAGACCACCTTTAGGACAAGGTATGATCATTACAAATTTATAGTGGTGCCATTTCGGCTATCAAATGCACAATATGTTTTCATGTGCTTCATGAATGGTGTTTTCCAAGAACACTTAGATAAGTTTGTCATTGTGTTTTTGGATGAAATCCTTGTGTATTCCAAGTTAGAGGAAGAACATGAGCATCATTTGAGGATGTTGTTACAAGTTTTAAGAGAGCACCCGTTTTATGCCAAATTGAGCAAGTGCTCATTTTAACAAAATCGAATTCACTATTTGGGGCATATAATATCCGAAGAAGGAATAACAGTAGACCCCAAAAATATTGAAGACCTTAAAGGGTGGAAAACACCAAAGAATGTGAACGAAGTCAGATCCCTCATGTTTCTAGATGGATACTACATGCGATTCATTGCAGGGTTTTCAAATATTTCTCACCCAATTACTTCCTTGCAAAGGAAGGGGGTGAAGTTTCAATGGAAAATAGATTGTGAGAAGAGCTTCTAGAAATTGAAGAAATGTTAACCAATGGTCCAATTCTAAGGATTGTAGATCTGAATGAAGATTTTGTGATTTTCATTGATGCATGCAAAGAAGGACTCGATGGATTCCTCATTCAAAATGGGTTTGTAATTTGCATTGAATAGAGGAAATTAAAGGATCATGAAAGACTCTATGCCACTCATGATTTGGAGTTGGAAGCCATAGTTTATGCCTTGAAGAAGTGGAGTCACTATCTCATGGGAAAGAGGTTTGAACTAAGGAAATACCATAATGGTTTGAAATATATATTTGATCAACCTACATTGAATGCAAGGTAGAGCAGATGGTTGGAATTCCTCTGCGAATCTGACTTTGACATCAAGCACCTCAAAGGGAAGGAGAACCAACTTCTTGATGCACTCAGTAGGAGAGTGCATGATGTGCATGCTACCACCATTAGCATGTATCAAATAAATATCAAAGGAATAATTTCTGAGGATGAAAAATAAGATTTTCAATACATGGAATTAGTGACAAAACTTCATCAAGGAAATAAGCAACAAAAGGTTGAATATTTTAAATTGGAAAATGATGAACTTCTTGTTTACAGGAACATAATCTATGTGCCCAATTATCTTGCGGTAAGAATATTAATTATGAAATAAATTCATAATGCACAATTATCTTGAGGTAAGAATATTAATTATGAAATAAATGCATAATGTGCCTTATGCTCGGGACCCTGGATATCCGAAAATAGTGGTAGTAGTCAAGAGCCAATACTATTGGCTAGGCATGAAGAAAGAAATTGTTGAATATATTACTAGATGTATGGAGTGTCAGAAATTCAAGGATTAACATAGAGACCCAACTGTATTGCTGTAGCCATTTTTCATTCCTGAGTGAAAGTGGTGAGTGGTGTGCATGGATTTCATCACAGGATTACCTAGAACAAGCAAGCAACACAATTATATCATGGTGGCAATGGACAAACTTACTAAAGCTACCCATTTTATTCCAATGAAGCTTACTCACAAGAAAACCAATTTTGTTGATATTTATATGAGGGAGATAACATGATTTCATGGAATACCCAAGACATTTTTTTCTGACAGAGACCCAAAATTTACTTCAAAGTTTTAGAGAGGATTATTTAAGAGGTTTAGAATAGATCTGAACTTGAACACAACTTGTCATCCCGAGTTTGATGGGAAAACAAAAAGGGTGAACCAAGTGTTAGAGGATATGCTAAGGATGTACGTAATGGAAAAACCATCTAAATGGGAATATTATTTAGATTTGGTAGAGTTTTCCTACAACAATGGGTACCAAGCATCATTGAAGATGAGCCCATTTGAGGCACCTTACGGCAGAAAGTGAAACACACCAATAAGTTGGGACAACCCTGCTGAAAAAGAAGTGATTGGGCCATAGTTGCTCAAGGAAATGGAAGAGCAAGTGTTAAAGATAAAACAAATTTTTAAGGTTTCCCAAGATAGGGGAAAAAGCTATGATGAAAAGGACAGAACTCACATGAAATTTAAAGTGGGTGATGATGTATTCTTGAAGGTGAAAGCCAACAAAAGGTCCCTGAAGTTGGGAAACTTTTCCAAATTGGCCGCAAGATATTGTGGGTCATTTGGAATCCTAGAAAGGATTGGACCAATTGCTTACATGCTTGAATTACCTTCATCTATGTCTATACATAATGTATTCCATGTATCCTTTCTTAATAAATATATACCTGATGTTAATCATGTTATTGATTGGAATGTGATTCAGGTGGAGCAAGAAAGTTCTTTTCAAGTGCATCTGGTACGCATTTTGGACCAAAAAATCAAATATCTCTAGAATCGAGCCATCATGATTATAAAGGTTCAATGGATGTGGTACAGTCTTGAGGAAACAACCTTGGAGCATGAATATGCTATGCAAGAATAATACCCACATATTTTCTAATATTTTGACAATCTTCCTGAAGTTATGTAAATGAATTGCACTAAGGATAATACCAAAATAAGGGGAGGGGATTGTAATACCCCAAGGACGAGCCCCTATTGAATCATAATGATGATTAGTGATGCTATAGGCTGGTGAGCCAAGTATTTAAAAGATGGGAGGCTTATGTGTTTATTAGGCTGGAGAGCCTAGCTGCTAAGGCCAGAGAGCCTGTTTTTGTATATGTAATTATGTAGATTATGAATAAAAATACAACACGCAGAAACAATGGAGGACATGGGAAGAAGTGTACTGAGGATTTATTCATCCATGTACAACAAGAAATTTGAATTTCAATCACACATGATATAATTTCAAGGTATGATCAATAACCATTCCTTTACTGTTTTAATAGACTCAAGAGCTAGTCATAGTTACATAGATCCCAAAGTTGTAGAAATATTTATTTTTCCAAGAAGCAAGCATGAAAAATATTGACTGGTAAAGTTGGCTACATGATCCAAGAGAAAAGTGGTTGAGTTGTTTAAATCATGTCGAGTGGACATGAATGGGATGACTACCAGGGAAGATTTGAACATCGTGCCATTGGGTTCATATGAAAATCTAATTGGTATGGATTGGTTGGACCAGGACCATGCTATCCTATACTATCATAACAAGGAATTTACTTTCCTCAATGAGGAAGGGAACCCAAGAACATTCCAAGGAATTATGAGGGAAGTGACTATTTGAGAGATCTCAACAATGCAACTAAAGAATTGTTGCAGGAAGGGTTGCCAATTATTTTCAATTCATATCGATGAAGAACCTATGGATAAGGTGTCAAATCTGGGGGATCAAATAGTCCTCAAAGAGTTTGAGGATGTGTTTAAGGAAATACCAGGATTTCCCCCAAAGATATATATTGATTTCTCTATAAATTTGATGCATGTGGCATATCCAGTATCAAATACTCCCTACATAATGAGTACACCAGAGCTGAAGGAGTTGCAAATGAAAATTGAAGAATTGTTGAAGAAGGGGTATATACACCCAAGTGTGTCACCTTGGGGTTACCTAGTATTTTTCGTGAAAAATAAATATGGGACGTTGATACTGTGCATCGAATTGAGACAATTGAACAAAGTGACCATAAAGAACAAGTATCCTTTGCCAAGGATCAATGATCTCTTTGAGCAACTAAAATATGCAAGGATATTCTCAAAGATCGATCTTCGGTCAAGATACCATCAAGTAAGGATAATGGATGAGGACATCATCAAGACCGCCTTTAGGACAATGTATGATCATTACAAATTTATAGTGGTTCCATTTGGGCTATCAAATGCATAATATGTTTTCATGTTCTTAATGAATGGTGTTTTCCGGGAACACTTAAAAAAGTTTGTCATTGTATTTTTGGATGAAATCCTTGTGTATTCCAAGTTAGAGGAAGAACATGAGCATAATTTGAGGATGTTGTTACAATTTTTAAGAGAGCACCCATTGTATGCCAAATTGAGCAAGTGCTCATTTTACCAAAATCGAATTCACTATTTGAGGCATATAATATCCGAAGAAGGAATAACAGTAGATGCCAAAAGTATTGAAGACCTTAAAGGGTGGAAACAACAAAGAATGTGAACAAAGTCATATCCTTCATGTTTCTAGATGGATACTACATGTGCCTCATTGCCGGGTTTTCAAATATTTCTCACCGAATTACTTCCTTGCAAAGGAAGGGGGTGAAGTTTCAATGGAAAACAGATTGTGAGAATATCTTCTAGCAATTGAAGAAATGTTAACCAATGGTACAATTCTGAGGATTGTAGATCTAAATGAAGATTTTTTTATTTTCACTGATGCACACAAAGAAGGACTCGGTGGATTCCTCATTCAAAATGGGTTTGTAATTTTCATTGAATCGAGGAAATTAAAGGATCATGAAAGACTCTATGCCACTCATGATTTGGAGTTGGAAGCCATAGTTCACGCCTTGAAGAAGTGGAGTCACTATCTCATGGGAAAGAGGTTTTAACTAAGTACATACCATAATGGTTTGAAATATATATTTGATCAGCCTACATTGAGTGCGAGGTAGAGCAGATGGTTGGAATTCCTCTGTGAATCTGACTTTGACATCAAGCACCTCAAAGGGAAGGAGAATCAACTGCTTGATGCACTCAGTAGGAGAGTGCATGATGTGCGTGCTACCTCCATTAGCATGTATCAAACATATATCAAAGGAATAGTTTCTAAGGATGAAAAAGAAGACTTGCAGTACATGGAATTAGTGACAAAACTTCATCAAGGAAATAAGCAACAAGAGGTTGAATATTTTAAATTGGGAAATGATGAACTTCTTGTTTACAGGAACATAATCTATGTGCCCAATTATCTTGAGGTAAGAATATTAATTATGAAATAAATTCATAATGCATAATTATCTTGAGGTAAGAATATTAATTATGAAATAAATTCATAATGCACAATTATCTTGAGGTAAGAATATTAATTATGAAATAAATTCATAATGCGCCTTATGTTGGGCACCCTGGATATCCGAAAACAATGGTAGCAGTCAAGAGCTAATACAATTGGCCAGACATGAAGAAAGAAAGTGTTGAATACATTGCTAGATGTATGGAGTGTCAGAAATTCAAGGATGAACATAGAGACCCAACTGGATTGCTACAACTATTTGTCATTACTGAGTGGAAGTGGCAAGTGGTGACCATGGATTTCATCACAGGATTACCCAGAACGAGCAAGCAACATGATTATATCATGGTGGCAGTGGACAAGCTTACTAAAGCTACCCATTTTATTCCAATGAAGATTACTCATAAGAAAACCAATGTTGTTGATATTTATATGAGGGATATAACATGATTGCATGGAATACCCAAGACAATTTTTTCTGACAAAGAAACAAAATTTACTTCAAAGTTTTAGAGAGGATTATTCAAGAGGTTCAGGACAGATCTGAACTTGAACACAACCTATCATCCTGAGTTTGATGGGAAAACAAAAAGGGTGAACCAAGTGATAGAGGATATGCTAAGGATGTACGTAATGGAAAAACCATCTAAATGGGAAGATTATTTAGATTTCATAGATTTTTCCTACAACAATGGGTACCAAGCATCATTGAAGATGAGCCCATTTGAGGCACTTTATGGAAGAAAGTGAAACACACCAATAAGTTGGGACAACCTTGCTGAAAGAGAAGTGATTGGGCCATAGTTTCTCAGGGAAATCGAAGAGCGAATGTTAAAGATAAAACAAAATTTTAAGGTTTCCCAAGACAGGAAAAAAAACTATGCTGAAAAGGACAGAACTCACACGGAATTTAAAGTGGGTGATCATGTATTCTTGAAGGTGAAAGCCAACAGAAGTTCCCTGAAGTTGGGAAACTATTCCAAGTTGGCAACGAGATATTGTGAGCCATTTGGAATCCTAGAAAGGATTGGACCAGTTGCTTACATGCTTGCATTACCTTCATCTATGTATATACATAATGTATTCCATGTATCCTTGATTAAGAAATATATACCTGATGCTAATCATGTTATTGATTGGAATGTGATTCAGGTGGAGCAAGAAATTGATTTTCAAGTGCATCTGGTATGCATTCTGGACCAAAAAATCAAATAGCTCTAGAATCGAGCCAACATGATTGTAAAGGTTCAATGGACGTGGTACGGTCTTGAGTACACAACCTTGGAGCATGGAGATTCTATGGGGGAAGAATACCCACATCTTTTTTAATATTTTGATAATCTTGTTGAAGTTATGTAAACGAATTGCACTAAGGATAATACCAAAATAAGGGGAGGGGATTTTAATACCCCAGGGTCGAGCCCCTATTGAATCATAATGATGATTAGTGATGCTATAGGCTGGTGAGACAAGTATTTAAAATATGGGAGGCTTATGCGTTTATTAGGTTGGAAAACCTAAATGCTAAGGCCAGAGAGCTTATTTTTGTATATGTAATTATGTAGATTATTAATAAAAATGCATAGTTGTGTGTAGACCGACCATGAAGAAAGCGTTATGGGGGACTAAGATGGGAAAGGGATGGGGCTGAGAGGATATAAAAGAGGGTGTAAGCTCGAGGGATTAACCCAAGGGAATATTATAATGTATTTCCTGAAAATATTAAAGTTGGGAAATAAACCTAGTTATCCTAAGTTACTTTAGGGAGAGGAAGAAACTCCAAGTGGAGAGGAATGAGATCCTAGAGAGCCAAGTGTCACCTAGGATGCATGGAAATTTATGTGGGAATTTCCTCTGTTGTGAGGGTCCTCTCTCACCATTATGTCTCTCTCACAATTCTATAGTCTGATCGCTCTCACCATTCTCTCTCTGATCATTATGAGCATTGATTGTTGTTTTCCATTTTTCCTCACGAGTTCACTCACAATCCATGCCCCCCTTTTCCATTTCATGCACACACTGAACACATATGCACCAAGAGCCATTTCTTCCATTGTGAACCTATGTAATTTGTTGAGTTGTCCCTTTCCTTACTCGTTTTTGTTGTTGTTGTTTGAAGAGGTGGGTTTTCAAGATCGTGGTTGAAGAAGCACATTGTCAGGTCTGTGAGCAACTCTCTCCAGGTGAGAGAGTTTGTTGGGAAAGTGATTTCTCCTAGAGGGAGTCCAACAATAGCTAAAGATGTCTAAGAATTCTTGATCTGGCATGTTGTTGAAGTCCTAGAAGGGAAGTGGAGCAGTTGATGGACTGTGGAACAATGAAGGTGCATATTCCCGAGTTGGGACAGGCATGTGGGGAATACGAGTGTGTGAGAAGTGGGCATAAGTAGGATCCTTGGAGAGAATACTTCATGTTGCATTGTACAGTTTCCTATAGCCTCATCCTAGCGTAGGATTCCTTTTCCCTGGGTGGAGTTTAGTCCTAGGTCGGGGGTGACCCATTGTTGATAGCTTGGAGTAGCATGGTATAAGGTTGGGAGGTTCATGGAAGGTATGCACGCAGTCATTGGTATTCTTATAAAAATATAAGTATTGAATCTGTGTTAGTTGTATTCTTTGTATATTGTACATGTGTTTTAATGTTATCACAATTTCTTGCGTCTATTGCATGTGTGTGTTATTGTCTCTTTCACATGAATACGTGTATGAACAAAATGTTTATGTTTGCTTAAAAATTCCATTATATATGTATATATGTATATTAGAGAATGAGAGTTTCAAGTAGCATGACCGATGTGGGTGGCTCAATGTATTACAACTGTTTCAGAACAATTTGTTTTTAGATAGTGGTGTTTACCCCAACACGGGTGGCCGAGGGACCTTACAATATAGTATTAGAGCAGATTGAGAAGTTTTTTTCTATTTACTCCAAGTGGAATCACCCAACATGTAAGGTCGGGGACGTTACAATATTTTTTTTTCTTTTAAGTAAGAGGTTTTATATATAAAGGGCCTTCAAAAAGCCAGACCAGAGGTACAAAAACATGATAGTAACTGTACTATAGTTACTGAACTACCCCAATAGAGGGGAAACCAGTTTAGCCAGCCAGGTGAGTCTAGCATTGATAGTCTAACAGTCTTATAGAACAGAATTAACCTGACTAGAATGCAACTAAAAGAAGAGACTATTTAAAAGTAAAGAACTCCTATGGGATCAAACACTTGGTGAGTAACCTGGCCAGGTGGAAAGAATGGCCTCGTACCAAGGCTCCTCTTCGACGAGTGTCCCTTTGCTTTCCAACTGCATGTTAGCGTCCACGTTTCTCTTGTCCCTGTTGGTGACTGGCGAGGTGTCCTGTAGCGTTCTCCACTTCCGTGTCCTCATGCTCAACCTGCTCCATAACAATCTTTGTTGAATGTTGCATCTGAGCATTTCCTTCACCGGTCTCTGCATGGGGTTCCTCTGTTGAAGCCTTGCCTACTAGGTTAGAGGGGAAATCATCTTGGAAGGAAGAAAGAATTTGAAGGAGGGTCGATATCTTTCCATCCATGATATGAAGTCGGAATTGAAGGTCCTCCATCCCCTGACGGAGTTTGAAGACCAAACCATAGAGAATGGTAAAACTTTCTTTCAACTGTGAGTCAAGGATGGAGTCGGAAGATGGGTTCGCGTTGTTTTGGGCCCTTTGAATAGGAAGTGGCACCCCCATGGGAGGCCTTGAGGAGCCAGCTACTGGTGCATGGGGAGGCTCGAGGGTACTGGAATTTTGTGGGATGGCAAGGTATCGTGATGAAGAGCCCAACGAGCTGTCAATAATAGCTAAGCATTCAAACTGAGAGGTAGGCGAGGTGGAGTAGGCGAGAGGTGCTAACTCAGACTGCAGAGGGAGTGAGGAAATCATGGAGGGAGAACCAGGGAGAGAGACAAAGGCTCAGGGCCAGGGAGGATGCCATGGAGAGCCTCTTCATGGCCGTCCTCTTTGACGAGGCATAAGTTTCATCATTTGAAGGAAGAAAAAAACTGAGTGCACCAAGCAAATGCAGAGATCCTGGAGATGGGCAGGGGCTGTGAGCACCATGAAAGTCCAGTCTGAACCAAGACATGGCAGTGGAGGGATGTGGGAGTTGGTCTGCGAGAGAGGATGAGAAGCAAATACAGATGAAAAAGCCATAGAGAAGTTCGTAATGGGGGTGGGTGCACTAGAAATAAATTTGATACAATGACGTAAGGTCGATTTAATGCAGGGTCGAGGCTGCGGGCATTGGCACGAGCTCATCACATGGCTCCCTGCCTCACTGGCCTACCCGCACTCCATCCTTGTGCCACTTGGCTTGGACTAACACCCCATCCGGGGGTATGTCCACTTCCACAGATTTACGGATACATTGTTGGAGAATGGGGTGGTCAGGATTGAGGGACATTTTGCAAAGGAGTTCTGGTCCGTTCCAGTTGGTCCCCAGATTATCCAGTTCATCGGCCACTTGATTCTCCTTTCTCCTGATAAGAGCAGGTATAATAGCCTGATTGGGTTGCAACAAATCTGTGATAGTCTTTAGCCAGTGTGAGAGTCTCCAACTGGGTGATATTCTTTCCGGGTTCGCTCCATTTAAAATTCTGCGAAAGAGATTGATAATGATTTGAGAATCACCCTCTACAATCATCTTGGTGAAATTGTGCTCAATGGCTAATTGTAGTCCTCTAATGAGCCCCCAAAGTTCCACTGCATTGTTTGTGGTGTGACCAAGGGATCCTGCGTTTATGAGAATGATGTGTCCATGGTGGTTGCGAAAAAATACTCCATAGCCCGCTGCTCCTGGATTTCCTTCAGAGGCTCCGTCAAAGTTGAGCTTGATGAAGTCGAATGGGGGGTGGACCAAAAGGAGGAGCTACTGGGAAGGGGGGGAGAAGAAGAAGGGGAAAGTGGGTGATGATATGGTAAAGGTTTCAAGTTCTGAAAGATCAAGAGTTCTAAGGGGTTGTTGATCAGGTCTTTTCAGTCCAAAGCTCAATGTTGAGAGTTTCCAGAATATTGAGGCGACATTGGTTCCAACAGTGTTGCCACGACGGGGAGACATTTCTGAAAATCCTTCTATTTATTTCCTTCCATACCTATCAAAGAATGAAGCCTGGAAGTAATTTCCATATACGATTTAGGAGGGGAGATTGGAAAACTTGGTCCCTCCAGTCCATAATTGTATCAATGATACTATCTCTTTCACGGTTTGAGGTACGCATGATAAGCGCAGCTTGATCCCATATTTGAGCAGTATAAGGGTAAGAATTGAGCAGATGATTCATGGTTTCGTCTGCCTCTCCACAAAGCATACATATAGAAGGCCCAACAAAACCTCTTTTTGAGAGGTTATCCCAGGTTAGAATGCTCGAGTGGGAAACGAGCCAGAGGAAGAGGGTAATTTTAGGCCAGTGTTTAAGATTCCAGATTTTGCTCCATACTTTCCTTGTAGGTGGAGGGTCTAATTGATTTTTGACTTGATAGGCTTCTTGTATGCTATAGGTGCCCCGTGGAAAGTATCCCCATTGGAGGATATCCTCTCCTGCGAGCTTGGGGATTTTCCTTTTGGACATTTCATTCTGTCAGGGTCCCAAATCCGCGTGTGCTTCCAGGTTCATGCATTCCTTGTTAAGGTGCCAGCACCGCCAGGTGTCTTCAGGGGGATTGTCCTACCAGTAATCAGCTACTTTTTTCAGGCCCGCAAGTGTAGCTTGGGTACTGATATTTCCAAACCAATCCTCATGGTCCAAAATTGGACATTGGTGCCAGGAATCTTTCCAGAAAAGGGATGTTTTCCCATTTCTAATTTCCCAGAAAGCATGCTAACTAACTAGTTGTTTGTTCTGCTTAGCCGTTGCCCAGATTAAGGATCCTGGGTTGTCCCCATTCCATCGTATTAAGTTCTTTTCTACCACGTATGGTACATATTTCTTCCTCCAGTGTCGTTCCTAGAGATCCTTGGGATTTTTTAGCCATCGCCACCATATTTTGGTGCTTAGAACTTTGTTCATGATAAAGGGGTCTCGTAATCCAAGGCCTCCTTATGCTTTGGGTTGGCAAATTTTGTCCCAGCTGAACAACGCTATTTTATTCCCTGTGTTGAGGCCTTGCCAGATGAAATTCCTTTGTAAGATTTTAATGATTGTGAGGACAAACTTTGGAGCAGCAAGCGTCGAGAAGGTGTAGATGGGAAGGGCCTGAAGAACAACTCTGAGGAGAATGAGACGGTTAGGCAGGTTTAGAAATCTGAGGGTCCAGGAAGAAAGCCTCTTGGTAAAAGAGGACAGGAGATGTTCCCAAGAGGAGTTCCTGAGGGCATTATGAATCAGGGGGATGCCAAGGTATTTGGATGGAAGGGAGCTTCTGTTGAACCCTAAGATATCAAAGACATGGCGTTGAATCGGAGGGGGTGTATTGAAGAAAAAGATTTGGGATTTATCTTTGTTACAGTCCAAACCCGAGGCTTCAGAGAAGGTTTGGAGGATCGAGAGGAGGGAGTTTGCTTCGCGGGCAGTTGGGGTACCCATCAAAAGTGTGTCATCCACAAATTGGCTATGCAAGATAGGGGGGGAGATGCCATGCAAAGGGAGGCATGTCAGTAGGTTGCTTTCAACAGCTGCGTGAATAGAGCAGCTAAGTCCTTTGGCCATAATGATGGAGAGGAATGGGGAGAGAGGGTCTTCCTGTTTAATTCCTCTAGAAGGGGAGAAGGGTTGAGAGGGAACACCGTTGATAAGAATGGAAAAAAATGCCGAGGAGGTTAGATTCAGAATCCAAGTCACCCAAAGCTGATCAAAGCCAAAGGCAAGGAGCATTTCCCGTATGTAGTCCCAACTTATCTTATCGAAGGCTTTAGAAAGGTCTATTTTAAGGAGCATACCTAGCGTTTTGGTCTTCTGCAAAGAGTGGATCACTTCATGAGCTAGGATGACGTTGTCGAGGATTTGTCTACCTTCAACATAGCTCGATTGCTTCTGAGATATGATTGTTGGTAGGATGGGCTTGAGTCTTCGAGCGATCACTTTTGTTAGAAGTTTATAGATGACGTTGCAGAGGGCTATGGGTCTGAACTTCTTAGGATGGTGAGCCTGCCCCTCTTTGTGGATGAGGGTGAGGAAAGTCGTGTTGAGAGACTGAAGGACTTGTCTTATGGATCAGGAGTCTTGAATAATTTCCCATACCTCTACCCTGATCAACGACCAACAATGGTGGAAAAAATCGTTGGTGAAGCCATCGGGTCTAGGTGCCTTGCATTTGGGGGTGTCCAGAAGCGCTTGATCCACCTCCTCAATTGTAATGGGCCGGAGTAGGACTGAGTTTTTCTCTGGGGTGACAAGGGAGGGCACATGCTGCGTGACCTTAGCTATGGCCTCAGATCTGTTCGGGAATGGTTCCATGAGGAGATCCTTGTAATAGTCAATCAATGTCATCTCCAGGTCTTCATGGGAATGAATGGGCTCCCCATTGGTGGAGGTTAAGTGCATAATTCTATTAGTATGATGTCTGTGGATGACAGTTCTGTGAAAAAATTTGGTGTTTCGTTCCCCCTCCTTGAGCCATTGGATGCGTGATTTTTGTTTCCATAAAATCTCTTCTTGTCCTTTTCTGACCTCCAACTATTGATTTACTTTTGCTTCCTGGGCTTTAAGCTCATTTGTTAACCCTTGCATCCAGATCTGATTTTGAATCTCACACATTTGTTCTGACAGCTGCTTTTGGGAGTCGAAGATGTTGCCAAAGGTTTGCTTATTCCAGAGTTTGAGAATTTGTTTGAGGTTCTTTAACTTTTGTTGAAATCTGTACATCTTGGAGCCGCGAGGGACCTCTGCCTCCCTCCACCAATCCTGGATGTTTTCTTGGAAACATGGATGGTTGAGCAAAAACTGTTCAAACCTGAAGGGTTTCTTCCCTGGAGTGGCTGGCACATCCAACCATAGCTGGATAGGCCAATGATCCGAGACGGGGATATTCAGAATACTAGCTTCCAGAGTTGTTCCCTCCAACATAAGGGATTCAGAGATGAGGAATCGATCTAGTTTGCAGGTGATTTGGTGTGATCTGGTTCTTCTGTTTGTCCAAGTATAATTGCCATTGATGACTTCCAGGTCAATAAGGTTGAGGTTGTCTATGAGGCTGTTGAAGTCACTGGAATCCTAATCCAGGCATCTTAATCCCCCTTTTTTTTCCTCCAGACTGCGTATGAGATTATAATCTCCACCAACAATCCATCTGTTATGCCTAGTTAGATTGGATAGGTATTCCAAGTTCCTAAGAAAGGATTTCTTATCCCTTGGGTTGGTCGGGCCATAGACATTGGTCAGGTGTCCCGTATTATTAGAACCAATAAGCCCATAATCTGCAGTGATGGACCACTTGGTAGTGACAAAATTTTCCATCAGCATTGAGTTGGTGTTCTAGAGGATGGCCAGTCCTCCAACTGTGCCTATGGTTGCAGTTAAAGTTGCTTCCCCTTGCTTCCAACAGTAGGGGAGTAGCCTATCAATGTCTTCGGTTGTACACTTTGTTTCCTGTAATAATACTATGTCTGGTTTTTCCGCAAAGATCAGATCTCGTAGCATTTTTGCCTTGCTACGTCCATTGAGGCCTTTGATATTCCATGAGATAATCTTCATGATTATGGGGGGGTGTGGAGAGGAGGAAAGTTGTCCGAGATAAGGTGGATTTTCCCTGAGTTTACCATGAAGTGGCCTATTTCTTGTATAAGCTTGTTGGTGGACTTCCTACCTCTTTTCTTTTCATCTTTCTGAGTTTTACTCTGATTCTTTGACTGACTGCCCTGTATTCCCAGGCTCTTGCTGGATTGAGCTGTGGATCTAGCGGAGGAGTTAAGAAAGACCTTGTGCACCTTTTGTAATTGATCCCTAGGTATGGTGTACAGTTTCTGATGCCTGTAGGCGTGTTCGAGGTGCTCCAGATTCACCCCAGCTAGTTCTTGCTCTTCTAGGTCCATTTCAACATCACTATCCTCTGTCTCCAGAAAATCTTGTTGGTCCACCACAGTGTCTAGGGAGGGGTGATCTGATTCCTTCCCCTAGGATGATCGTTCTTCCCCTTGGCTCATAGATTGGGGAGGATTGTCCACATGGGGCTCATTGGGATTCTCTGGTTGATCTTGTAGTATTTCATATTTATTACTAGTGGAAGGATCCTTACTTACTTGGGTTGGCTTCTTTTGTCCTCCTTGTCTTCTTTTTCCTGCTGGTTGAGCAAAGCCATCCTTGTCTTTGCCGCTTTCTGGGTTCCCTTCTTTGTGAGCAGCATTGAGGGGGCACTCTCTGAAAAGATGACCATGTTCATCACATTTCCTGCATCTGAACGTAATGTGTTTGTAGTCGATGGTTTGGGTCCAATCCTTGTCATGATATTCAAGAATTATGGATCACGGTAGCGGCTTGGCTATGTTCAAGTACATGCAGATGCGCGCATAAGAGGTATAATGCCTCTGCTTGGTGGCTTCTGAAGACTTCACATATATTTTGATGGTATTACCTATGCCAGCCAAGAACTCTTCTAACCAAAATTCATGGGGGAGAGAGTACAGTCTAATCCATATAGTTGCATGGGAAAAATCTTCCTTTTCAGGGTTGAACTTCTCAGTCCATAATCTTAAGAAGAGTCATGCTGAGTTATAGAAATAAGGCCCTCCATCAAAGATGTGATTTTAGTCCTCGAGGTTGTGTAATATGATCATGAAGAAACCCTTGGAACCCAGTTGTAGTTCATAGTGTCCTTTTGGCTTCCACCAATATTGTATCCATTTGATCAGATCACGCTCTGAAGGCCAAAGCCCTAGGAATTTTCCTACTAGGGCATAGTCTCTCATATATTTCTTTTTTTCTTCTATGTGTGGTGAGATAATGATGTATTTAGGGGCCTGTGGTGCTTGTGGGATGCATTTGCCTGGCATCCATGCAGTTGACGTTGTAGCCAGGATAGTCGCGTTCTCTGGATCAATATCCATCTCCCGATCCTTGAAGGTTCCTTCCGCCAGAAGATTTGAGCACAGATCTGGTGGGGCCTCAAAGGTTGATCGTTTTAAACCTTCTCCAGAGCTTCCATTCGCGGTGGCCTGGCTGTAAGAGGCACCGCTCGACCCTCCTTCCTTTCGAGACATGAGCCCCAGCAGGGCGAGAGTTGTGGCAATGCGGCACAGTGCAGCTGAAAAACCCTAAACCCTATACCCAGTTGCAGTCGTTATCCTCATCCTTTTTCCATAATTGATGAATGTTAATATGCATTATGATTTATCCAGGGACGTTACAATCTGGTATCAAATAATTAGAGAGAATTTTTTAGGTAGGGTGGTTTGGCGTGGGTGGCTCGGGATGTTACAGAGGGCGCACTTGTTTTACCAATGCACAGTGCCTCCAAAAATTCCCACACAATAAGAAAAAATGTGATCAATGGATAGGGCGCACCAATTCCTTTGGTGAAAACCAATATTACTCACTCATACAACATAAATTATTCAAACGTAGAAAAGAGAGAAAGAGATTCAAAAAAAAATCATCAATAGTATTAGAGAAAAAATTATCCTTTAATAATACAGGGAGACTCATTACAACGGTAATTGTTGCTTCTTTTTTTTTCTGCGCATGAGAAATTTCCCACAACATTTATTCACACAATATGACTGACAATTTTTTTTAGACATCACCTTGCTTACTTAGACTCGCTAATGATTTATTACAATTATGGGATTGATTGACACTGACATAGATAAAAAAAACTAGGATAGAAGTTATTCCCTTTATCACCTTTCTTGCTACTGACTACTCATCCTCTTGTTTGTCTAAGGAAGGTTGGCATCCTTTCTTTGGTCAAGTATTGTTGTTGAAAATGGTGATTTTGTTGACAGTCTCGTAACTAAGACTGAAAATGACATTATTAATGTTGCAATGATTAATGAAGAAAGTGTCTTACAGTAAAGTCACATGTCATAGTAAGGAAATTCCCTTTGATGCAGTAACTAGTGATTTGGTGAATTCAACTCAGATTGATGAAGGAGATGAATGTGTAATTTTTTCTGAACCCCTCTTTGAATCTTTGGTAAATTTAGTTAAATATGATGATGAAAACTTTTCAAGTGAAGGTTGGTTGGAGAAGAAACTTGTAGATGATTTGTTAAGTGGAAAAGTAACTTTTCTTGCAAATCAATTGTATGAGCAAGATAAAACTGAGTTCAAAGATTTTAATGCATAAAATAATGTGAATTATGCATACGAGAAAGAAAGGGGAGAAACTGTCAACTTAAAGGAAAATGATGAGAACTCAAATTGTAATGATTTTGTGAAGTTCATGAATGTTTCCTAGTGTGTAGATTTTAGCAACAACCAAGGAAAAGTAATAAAGTTTGAAGAAGAATTACAATTTCTTGAATAATGGCTTGCAACATCATATTTTGATGGAGAATACACAAACATTATAGCTATAGATGGATAATCAATGAATGTTGAAGACAAGAACGACAATAGAGAATAAATCGAGAGTTAAAGTGTTTAGATTTGGATCAGGAAATGCAATAAGAAGAACAAGTACTATGTAACAACAAAGAGAGAAAAAGTGAAGCAAGACACGATGAAGAATATTTGGAGCAACAAGCCAAGGAAGAAGCTCCATCATTATCTATCAGCTAAATAGGTCAACATAAAACTATCATCTACTATTTGTAAGCCTAGCTGAGACATAGACCAACATGCATGTGGATTGTATTATTTATGTTATTCTTTGTTGTAGAAAATACAATTTCTCCATTAAGGGGATATTGGAATAATGTCCAAATTAGGATTTCTAGAATGGTGTTAAAATGGAATATTGTTAATACATTGTTCCTGGGTACTTTTATGAGAACTTGATTTTAGCTAATGAGTGGTTTCAAATCCATAAGTTTAGGGGAGTGTTCTAAGTTTGATGTTGCGTCTCTCAACTATAAATGTATGTAATTTCTTGATTAATTTAAGAGGGTGTTTCGTGAGCATCTTTGGTCACTGTTCTTCTGTGTGAAAATCTCATGTCTATTTAAGAGATATTTACTCCGGTGCACCGTTAACCGTGGATGGAAGGAAATAATACAGATATTTCCCATGCCATCACTTAGGGAATAGGATGGTCAAGTGGCATGTTGATCTGAATGCGTGTGGCTGCTCATTAGTCCTATGCTATCACCCCACCCAGGGAAATAAAGACAAGAGTTATGGATAAAAGAGAATCTCATGTTGTTTTTATCCAAATTATCAATTTTTTTATAATAGATTTTTTATTAATAGATAATATTATTGTTGAGTTGAAGTGATTTGAAGAGATTGTTGGGAGGTAGATCTTGGAATCTCTCCACATAGATTCAAATACTTTATGAGTCTCTAACCCTTGCGATAAAGTTAAAAGGGTAAATGCCGAATTAATATATTTCAAAAATATCTTTTTGAATTTTTATTTATTTTTTTGTTTAACATGTTTAAAATCTAGAAATTCACTACTATTTAAGTAAAATTCATGTGATGGAATTTAGCAGCAACTTGCCACATAAGTATCCACTATGATTTTAGTATTTTCACTTATCATAACACCTTAATATATGTACAACACTCCCTTCACATCTTAGATGTTCTGGTAGTAATGAGTATTGGAGGCCACATCTTTGTCATTTCCCATTAGAATAACTAAATCCCACCTCATAGCAATTTCATAACAAATATAGTTTATATTATGCATAGAGTTGTGTACATCTTATGGTCAAGCTTCTTTCCTGGTGTTGTTGAAATCATAGAGATTGGATTTGAAGAATCCATAATGGACACTATTAATGATGGAGCACATATTTATGCAAAGTTAAATTTATATGTTATAGATCATTCATGTAGGGAATTGAACCCTACATGAAAGAGTTTAATTTTTTTGTTTTTTAAATAAATTTTTTTATGTGGGAAGTGCAATTTCTTGAATTCTTGATTAAACTCACGATATATATGTTACGAAATTTCTTCTCCACTAATGTCATCATTATGGATTTTATGTCATCATCAACAATGAAAGGCTATCCTTTCTGATACTCATAATCCATCTTGTTATGTCTCACTTTTTTATGTTGTTATGTCTCACTTTTTTTATGTTCGAGAGGAAAAGATATATATTTACACAAATGATATAAATGAGGTTACTTTTTTTCCATAGAAAACTTTCTTGAAAAAAAACTCTCGTCACATCATAACATTTTGTTAATAATGCCAAGATAAATATCATAGGTAAACGACATTAAATATTATAGGTGTATTCAACCTCATGACCTCCTTAATTATTACAACTTCAAAATAATATTTCAAGCTATAAAATAAAATTACTCTTTACCTCTTTTCATATTATATTAAACTAGATATTATCATGTTACCCTTAAAATTAAGATGTAATAATAATTTACATATAACACTTAATATAAGTCTTGTATGAAAAGATATGTATAATATAAAATAAGTAGAGTAAGAGACAATTAATATATACGAACACCCTAAACACGATTAAGTAGAACTATATACTAATATGTTGGTATGTATAAAAGTATTTATGTCATAAAAATAATTTTGAGATGCACATATTTTATATTCAACTTAGTAATAGACATGTGGAGAAAATGTTTTAAAAATGTAAATTCATCGTAAATTGTTTAAATATTACCAAATGAGTGAGGGAGATTACAAAAATTTTGTAAAAAATACACATAGCATAAAATAGTATAAATATGCATATTTTAGGAAATAAATGGATTATGCACTCAACCCACTTTAAAATCCATCATTCAAGAGGGTGCACCACTACTAACCATCTTAATCATTTATAGTGGCATGAACTAGCAGATAAAATAAAGGCTACGAGAGAAGGCACTGAGTTGAAAGTGTTTAGGCTCACTTCTCTCACTCCCTGGATGGGGCTTGACCTCTCCATGCACCTTAACGACTTGTTGTTTTTGTTAATGTTTAGTTGACATGAGTATTCTTAATTGTCACATACCCAATTATGTTTTGGTCCATCTTTATGAAATTAAATGATGTTGAAACTTTTGGATGTTTCAAAACTTTCGATGTATTTTAATTTTAAAAAGATGAACAACGATATTATTAATTGTGAAAACCTTCATTTTCGAGTTATGTTTTTTTATATATATGTTGAATTATTACATAATTTTCAAATCTTGAAAATAATTCATCAACGATTGTAAAATTTAAAGGTGCATACAGAAAATTGATTGTATTTGTTTAAGAATAATAAATTTTTAGTGATGTTGTGTTTGTCTTTTTCATTGAATCCCCCACTTGCATGTTACTAAAAATATTTTCACATATATGTAAAAAGTTTGTTTTTTCTCTCTCTCCAGAAATAGTGATATGATTAGCTACAATTATCTTTTCCCTGAGTTGAGATTGACAAAAAAAAATGAATGAATTGGTCATTGGTGTAGTGAATATTCATTACAAATTATATAATATTATACTTATTAAAAACATTTAAGTAAATTTAATACCCATACACACATAGAAGTTAGTAGTTTAAATGATTCTACAAACTCTTTCTCTTGTTTCATGCTTTAAAATAATACATGCTTGAACACTAAATTTCATACAAACAAGGAGAAAATGAAATTAGAAGAAGGTCATGTAAAACTTAGACCATTTAGATTGATAATAGACACCAAGGATTTAATATTGCTAAGAATTACTTTCTAAGAATCATATTTAGTCAATTCTTGCTAGCTCAACTGGTTTAGGTGTGGGTTTTGTTTGCTAAGAGACCTGCGTTCAATACCCTTATGGTGTGTTTAATCGAGAGGAGACACCAACAAATTCAGCTATGTTAAGGGTGGTTGTGACCTATGGATGATTTTGATGGATTAGATGCCCCTGGGTTGTGGATTCTTAGCCAACAGTTGAAATGTTGGCCCCGCAAGTGACAATAATTTCTAACAAACAAAGAAAAAGAAATCATAATTACAGAAAATGTGTTTTCACAATGTCATGCTGGTAAAGAAAGGATATCAATCTATAGATATTTGCAAAGTCTTATAAGACATAGTTATCTATGTCTCAATAATAACCTCAATAAATCTAGTTGGAGAGAATCCCCTAAATCAATGTCAAACAGATTAATGTACAAATAAATGAAAATTAGATAACATCTCTTTGAACATCCAACAAACTCAATAAATGATGCTCCTTCTGGACTTCACACCACCTAGACCATTATATCCCACCCTAGCATAAAATGGATATGGTATATGTGTATGGTTTTTTAAATGTAAATCATATATTAGCATTAAAAAAAAAGTCAAAATCAAAATAATTATTTACTTTTAAAATGCATATCAAAAAATTGTTTATTTTTAAAATGTATATCAAATTTTTTTTATAGATATGTAGTCAAAATCAAAATAATTATTTACTTTTAAAATGCATATCAAAAAATTATTTACTTTTAAAATGCATATCAAAATAATTTTATAAATATATAATCAAAATCAAAATAATTATTTACTTTTAAAATGCATATCAATTTTTTTTTATAAATATATAATGATTTTTGTAATATTTAAGATAATCATTTTAATTTAAAAAAACCAATTGTTAATATAATTCTGATACACATTTACTTTACATTGAAAAATAAACTTTATTATAACTTTTTATAATTTATATAAAAAATTATTTAATATTTTTATAATTATAAAAAAATTCCATTGAAAGGGATTTGATAGGCATGCTCTTCTAGGTGGTGATTTTAAAGGGATTTGATAGGCATGCTCTTTTAGGTGATTGGAATAAAATTTTTAGGTAATCATCCTCTTTATATATATATTAATGAATTTGATCTTTGAAATTTGTTAATATAATTTATAATATAAAGAGTATTATCAAAAATATCACTCCAAACTTCACTTGAAGAATGGGGTGAATAATAATAAAGTAACAATCATCTATGATGAAAAACATAAATAGTATGAAAAACATAAATAATAAAGGAATAATATGATACATATAATAAGTAATTTATAGATTATACAATGCTATTTTCAATCTATTTTTTATACAATGCTATTTTCAATCTATTTTTTATAGCATTATCTATACATATTATTTTCCCATCCTTTCATATGACTCATATGGTAAATGGAGTTGAAATCAAAGATCATTCAAACATTTAGTTCAATATATTGTAGTAAAATCTATTTCTTTCTTTTCAATATTAATAATTTTTTTCTCCATTATCGATCCATGTGATTTCATGAAGCTTAAAAACCTGTTGTGATTGATAAACGATCAATAAAACACCCCATTATTTAATATTTTTGAATAAATATAATGGGTCCCATACAAACTTTTTAAATTTTATGGTTTGATTTCTTTTTATTTTTATCGTTCGTTTCTTATTGATTCATTTTTAATCCATCTTAGACAAATTAATAACTTCTTTATATCAAAATGAACTACAAATAAACCTATGGTTTCAAAATTTATTTGTTAAATAATTACCCGGTGTCCTGAGGGGTCGGTGATCTGGTGTTCGGGTCAGTTTTCGTGTCTATTCTAAGCATATTAATGGTTCTAAGGATCGTTGCTTATGCACATTAAAGAGAATTTGCCATGCGATGTGATACGAATTAAGCCTAAAAAATAATGTTTATTATACACATAGGTCGTACTTCATCTATATTTGCTTATTTCATGCATTTGGGCTTGCTGTAAACAAATTGTGTGAATTTCATGACTAAAATTATAGTTTTTCTCCGGAATTTTTTGGGTTGATATTAGTTTTCAGTTCATCATCATCATTCAAGATTTTGAATTACTTTTTTATATATGAAATTGTTATTCCAATTTTTTTTCAAAATGAAAAACCCTTCACAACAAGATGGCTAAGAAAGAGAAAGCAAAGCAGAAGAAAGATGAGGAGGATAAAATAGAAAGGAATCCAAATTCAACTTTCTATTTATAAAAAATTGTTATTCCAAATTTCTTTCAAAATGAAAGACCCTTCACAACAAGATAGCTAAGAAAGAAAAAGCAAAGTAGAAGAAAGATGAGGAGGATAAAATAGAAAGGAATCCAAATTCAACTTTCTATTTATAAAAAATTGTTATTCCAAATTTCTTTCAAAATGAAAGACCCTTCACAACAAGATGGCTAAGAAAGAGAAAGCAAAGCAAAAGAAAGATGAGGAGGATAAAATAGAAAGGAATCCAAATTCAACTTTCTATTGAGATAGCTCTTACAAAATTGGAGTCAATAACAACATGGAATTGACTGAAATCTACAAATTCATTTAAGACGAATATTTTGGAGATGAACACGAGTCTCATGTTGACGATCTTGAACATATTAAAAAGTCTAGTTTGCATAGAATAAAATCTTGGCCAACTATCCTACCCTGTTATGACATGGTAAGGTAGATTATTTCCCATACTAATATTTATATTATACAATTGTAATCTATTCTCGTAAATAAATTGGGTCATTTAGGCTTAACAATATTTCTAATATGTATAAGTTAGGATTGGCTAAGGTTATTAATTTGGATGAAAAGTTTAATCAAGGTTTTTTAGAAAAATAAGTAACAACTGAAGATATATAGAGGGGTGATTTAATTAGGGATGGGTGGACTCATTCTTCTACTTTCAAGATCATTTAAGATAATATATACCCCATTTAAAGACTAAAAAAGCTTCCTATATTGTTACTCACCATTATTCTCTGTCAGTTATATGGTGAAAAAGATTCTCTGAAATTTAAGCTAGGATGGGTTCCCCTTATTCACCAAATTTTGAACAGTGAAATCTTCAAGTGGGATCATATTCTTTCTTCCAATATCCAATAAGAGGTAAAAAAGTCACAAGAGGATCCATTAGGATATTTCTCGAGGTTTTTCATGTATTGCTACTTGATATCGAGTAACCCGTTTCTCTCTTTTTCTTGGAATTGGTCTCTTTCTCAATATTCGATCCATACTCACTATTCCAAGTTATGGGATGTAAACGGTAAGGACTATTTTTATGATTTTTTTAATCATTTTATGATATCTGTGCATATGGATTTAAAAAATAAACCAATTTCTAGGTTTACTCAAGAATCCATGAACGCCATAAAATAAATAGGAGATTGCTTCGTAGATGAAGAATTTTCTTACATGAAAATTTATGAATGTGAAGGAGCACCCCACATTTTCCTTGGATATGTCTAGATAAAATGGTGCTTAGAGAGATAACATATCATGTTGTTTTTGTTGGTATTGTTGCTTCCTTATCAAAAATTTAGAAGAAATTGTGGCCATCCTTTTCTATTCCATTGGGAATTTATTCTTGGTTAAATTCCAAACATGCCTTGAAAGAAGTTGAACAACTTGAGGGAATTTGGTTAGCGAGTGGAAATTTTCAAAGACATGACCCAACAAGTCTAGTAAAAAAAACATGGTAAAAAATGTTAAAGCCTATAATCACAAGGAATTCAATATTTGAATAATAGTGCCAAGTTGCAGGAATTCGTAGGTTGGTAGTTCGACAGAAAGAAATATTTTCACAAATAAAATAATGAAAAACAATGAAATATACATGGAAATGCTAATCTAGAAGATGATGAACAATCAGAGTCATAGTGAAAACAAAACCAAAATAACTGAGTAGGAATATGAAAAATGATAAAAAAAATTAGAATGATGTTGAATTAGGAAAAGATGATCAGAACAAAGGTAGTGGTGACACAAAGGAAAACATTCAAGACAATGCAGCATGATATACTCTTGATAAATCTGTTGAAGGGAGTAAAGGAGACAATACTACTCATGATATTGAACACACATTTTCAATAGTCATTACACATTTCACTATTATTGATACCACCTGAATTATTTCTATCATTGGAACGTTAATGTCTGCAACCTTTGATCTAGATAGTTTTCAACCAGTTCAAGAAATTGGTTTTCTTTTAAACACTTAAACTTTCAATGATACAACAAAGACTATTGTGAAAATAAGAAACAAAAAGAGAAAAAAAGGGAAATATGAGGAATCCTCACAAGAATTGGTTCATATATGGAATGAGACACACTTCAATGAGGAAGAATTTATAGAAGAGGATGCTCATGCTTTACAGAGATTTTTTGTTGCAAATAAGTGTTTTGTCAGTAAAGTCACTTCTCAATTGAGAAAGAAAAGAAATAGGTGGTAGAGTTGGAGGAGTGATTAAGTCCTCGAGAGTCTATCATGTACAAAAGACCATGAGTCCCAAGATTATCAGTTGATTGAAGAAAATAAAGTATCTATTGATACTATTGATAAACTTAGAGATCAAGCAAATGATATTATTGCTCATTTGTTCATTTTTTATTTACTCTGCAATTATTTGATGATAATGCTACACTTATATAACACTTTCATTATATGGTTAAAAAGGATTAAATTGATCTATTACTAATTCACCCCCCCCCTGTCATTAATGTTGATTAATTGTGTTGGATGTCATTGATGTCAACCCTTGAATAAAGTCCGATAGCGAATTCTGGTAGCACAAAGGTTTGAGTAATGGAACCAAGTTTTTTTTATGGATAATGGTATGAGTTTTGATATATTTGCAGGTAAGACTATTGTCGATATATAGTACATGTCATGGAATTTTCGGTGGTATGTGGAACGCCACTTAACTCTTCACGGTTAGAGAGTTATGGCCAAGTGAAGTTGGACAACCCTCATGACTCATCTAGAAAAAGTGTGACAGAAAAATTGTGGCAGAAAAAGTGCGATAGAAAAATCGAGAGAGAAAAAGTGTGAAACAAAAAGTGCGGCAGAAAAAGTGTGGTAGGAAAACTATGACAAAAAAAGTGAGGAAGAAAAATCTCGGTAGAAAAATCGCAGAAATAAAGGTGCGAAAGAAAAATCGCGGCATAAAAAATGTGGTAGAAAAAGTGTGGTAGAAAAATCGTGGCAGAAAAAGTGCTACTGTAACATCCCTCTCTAGCGCACTGAGAAAACTTATTCTTTGACACTTGCTTGCAAGTGATCCATATTATTATACTATTAACACTTTTGATTTTGATTATGAGGCGTTATGGGTTGACAACATGTTGTTTTACCGCTTTGCCATAGACAGGTGCTATTGACTCGGTTTTATTGAGTGTCCAAGATTATGGACCTAGAGGATGTTGAGGCATCGATGGAACCCCTTGGAATCCGGATCGAGTCAGGGAGTGATACCATTGGGGTTTGATTGTTTTTACTATGATATTAGCGCATCTGATTGGATGATATGACATGGATATATTCTGACATGATTTCTTGATGATGCAGGCTGATGATAGCTTGTCGAACGGACTCACATATGGAGTAAAGGGGTCACGCACGACTACCATAGATGTTGAGGGAGAGGTGTGGACAACAGCCCTGCCACAACTTACTAGCACTCCCGCCATGGCTCGAATTGTAGGTTAACGACTACCTAGTTCGAGAGGACCCATGTTGCCGTGAGGGCAGACTGCGACAGTCGCTCATGATGATTCTAAGGAGCGTGCAATAAGGTGGGGGCCTTATTCCTTAGAATCCCTTAGTCTCCCACAAGTTCACCTAGCGGATTGTTGACTCCAGGGGTTATTGATGTCTACCAAATCAGTCAAGAGGCGAGTGGCACCCTTGGAGCACGTAGTGCATCCTGAAGGGCACATCGCGTAAGGGAACATATGAGGCGATTGGCACCCTTGGAGCACCTAGTGCATCCTGAAGGGCACATCGCGTTGTCAATGATAGAGGAATGAACCTAGAAGGCCCTAAGACAAATAACATGTTAAGTAATTTAAAAAATAATAATTTCCCTAATTAAATGTCGCCCAGTATGAAATTTAAGGCTTAAGTCTAAATTACACTAGTGGTAAAATTTTGTCTTCTATAATTTTTTTTTTAATAATGATAATAATAAAAACAAAAACAACTTAAATAATAATTATGATCTTCGTTAAATCTTGTAACATGAAGGGAGTAAGAAAATTAATTTACTCATAAAAAATAAAATTATGTTGGATTAAAATTTAAAAAGAGGAATTAATTGTTTTATTACCTTAATAAATTTAAGAATACTAATTAAATAAGAAAAGGGAAAAAGGGTTAATTTTGACACCTACCTTTTTGAGTTCTAAGAAAAAGGGGAAAGAGGGAAAATAAAAAAAATAGGAAACTAGGGAAAAGAGGTAACATAAAACGGAAAAAGGGGAACTTAAGGGAAAAAGAGGAAAGTCAACTTAGTAAAGAATCCACCATTTAAGAGCTTTCTAATTTTAAACTGAATTAGCAATTTCAAAAGAATCCACCATTTAAGAGCTTTCAATTTTAAACCGAATTAGCAATTTCATAATAGGGCTTCCTTTAAAACCCGTGAAGGGAATTTGGGGACAATTTGTGGTAGAGCCCGTGGAGTAACTCTAGGTGGGTGAGGAAATGAGTAATTTAACCACTAAGAAATTAATTAATGGAGGAATGTAGGGGATGGGGGACACTTGTATGGAGAAGAACTTTTAGTAATTTATTTCAAAAAACTTTAATTAAATGAGATCTTAGGAAAGAGAGGAAGTGGGAAATTCTATATAATGAAGGAAGGAGAAGGAGGAAGGATCATCTTATGTTTGCGTAATGTTACGCTGTAGAAATATCTATTTGACTGATTTACTTGTGGGAGTTGGGATACCCATCTCGGAGAGAAGTGGTAGCTCGGCCTTGCGAGGCAAGCTGGGAGCTAGACGAGATCTCTGGATAGTTTGCGTGGCCCCTTTGCGGCTCAGGGGGCTAAGGGGGAAGAAGAGTACCCCTAGCATTGGCTGGGAGGTACCGGTGAAGTCTCGGCAGACGACAAGCGGGAGTTTCATGGAGCGCGCAGACGTCACTCGGAGTGGGCGAATAGGCAACTGTACGGTTTCTTCGTTGAATGGTAAAATGTTGTAGGTTTTATGATTGGATCCGCATGTTGATTATGTCAGTAGATTGGATGTTTAAATTGATAGCTGAAATTTTCTTAGCCTAGCTCTTGGGTTGTCGTCTTCTATGGCCTTGTTTTCCCGCATGTTGTGACCACCCTGTGGTGTTGATTGTGACCTTGAGGTTGTTTAGCCTTCGTCACTTTCTCGTCAGGCCTCGCCTAAGCAGTTGGCCAAGAGCCTGATCTACGATCATCACCTTAGCGTTAAAAGACCTATGGATCTCAACACCCTACTTTTCTGTGCGAAGATGGTGAGCGAAGGAAGTTCACGTCAGTCGTCTACCCCTTTTGATTGATCTTGGTTGATTTATGGTCATTGCGCCTTGTTGCAATCGATTTCCTTGGTGATTTTATTACCCTT
The DNA here is from genome assembly GCA_010110895.2 of Picea sitchensis. Taxonomy (NCBI): domain Eukaryota; kingdom Viridiplantae; phylum Streptophyta; class Pinopsida; order Pinales; family Pinaceae; genus Picea; species Picea sitchensis. The sequence goes on from SNQJ01S0032986.1 coordinate 60,925, forward strand.
CCCTTGGTGAATCTCTTTTATCCTCTATGTCTGACCCCTGCGTTTGATGCATTCCTGGCAAAGTAACTCAACGATTTAATACCCTTCCTGGCCATGATTTAAGATTGATTTTTTAATGCTTCTCCTGGGGATTTATTGTGTGCTTTTCCTCACTTTTGGTTTTCCTTTTCTCTATGATCTTACTCTGCATCACCTGGTATTGTTGGCTTAAATCTCGACATTTTTATGAACCTTGATTTATTGAAGACGACCTTAGCCTTCGAGATACACTTGAATGACAACCAGCAATTTTACTTTTACAGTTGTGTTCACAATTTCTTTTTAGCGATTTGTTTTTGGTTAAAAGATGGGTCAGTGAATTCTAGTTGTAGTTACCCATGATTTATATTATTTACCCAAAGGTTATTGTAATCTTAGATCGTGTTTTTGTTGTGCGAATGATGGTGCTCTTAGGGTAGTGGTGGTGTTTTAATTACAACAATTGATATAGCAGTTTATACAACGCTTCAATACATATGCCTCTTTCATTTTTATGTTAACAACATGTCGTTTAACTCAGCAACACACATATTTACATGAAATTGTTAACTTCTATGCTATCGAATCGAACCATAATGTCTTCCTTTATTGCATGATCTGTCTGCTCCTTACCTCTTACAATAATCATTTTTATTTCTTATTCCGGGGATGTGTGGTACAACGATCACTCATTTTAATGAGGATAGGAACGCATTCCCTTCTGGTGTGTCTCTGTCCAATGTTCTCTTATTTTAAGATGACTGTAGTGCTTCTCTAATGACCACGAATTGCCATTAAAATATGGTTTGTGTAATGCTATAGAATGAACGCGAATTTCTCCATTATTTTAAGACTGTGTTTTTCCTAATTATTTAATGACAACAATGTAAATTTAGTTTCTAGTGTGATTGTACAACGAAATTGCCTGGGTTATGTTGCCGACTGTGAACCCTTAAACCAGTGAGTTGCCCCATTTCCTTAACACGAAATGTTTTTTTTCTGTAATCTATTCCTGCGATTTCACCCTTTTTCTTACAGCGACCCTTGTGTGAGTACAGTGAATTTATGGTGTTGGTTAAGTAGCTTGTTCTTCTGGTAGTGAGATTATTGTAGGGATCGTCTCCTGGTGCCAGCGATCCCCCTAATTTCATCCTTGTTTTTAGTCAGCGATAAGCCCGACAACAAGAAATTTTGACGGCCTTAATGCGTTTTACAACTATTCGTATGCAGGCAGTGATGGTTGCAGACTTCTTGGATGAAGTTAGCACCTTTACTTTGATCCTATCTGCGTAATAGATAGTGGCCTCCTATATTTTTCCAATTTTATAGGACAGTAACTATAGTATATATGATTTATGAAGTAGATTCCTTTACATCTTCAGAATCATGGATGTCTTTTGGAAATGTGCTACTAAAAACATTAGTGGAGATGTTCCCAAGTCTCCCTAAAAAAAAAACCCAAAGGTCTGGAATGCAAGACATACAACCATTAGAGTTGACATTTTAGATTCACAAGAGAAGGCTCATATGGAGGGTAAACCAACTTATTTGACAATTCGAACATGAAGGATTGAAAAATTCAAGGGAAGCTTATGCAAGGCTTCTGAGCTTCAACAACTCTGGAACTCACATACAAAACGAAAACAAAATTATGAATACAGTTTTGTATACCAATGAGCTAATATAATATCAAATTACTTTAATAATAAAATAAGTCTATGGATGATCAACCATATATTGCACGAATACCACTCCCATGAAAATTCAGTCGAGAGTTTCTCAAAGCATCCAATTAATAAGATTATTGCTGAATAAATTATGCTTCACAATGATTGAAGTTTGTGATACAATTTTCTAAGTTTGATTTAGTATGAAGTCTAACGCTTGTACAACATTCATGGGTATTATTTTTGCAGGAAGACTTAAGATCTCATTCAAAATGCATTTACAATTTAGTTTATAAATGCTTTTTACTGTTTAGTTTATAATGCTTTTTACTGAGATAGATTTATAATTTCCCTTTTTATTTGCCGAATTGTATACTCAATAATCCAATACAACAGTTGGCTCATGCTAACCTGTTAATAAAGCCTTTTTATTATTCAATTACCAAATTGATTATATCGACTAAATCAGTGTGCTTGATTACATAATTTTAAGGTTGATATCCTTTTAGTATCAAGAAGTGTTGTGCTCAATTTATTCCTTTAGGTAATAAGAATATCATGTGGGCATATGTTAAATATGCTTAAATCCATTGGAAGATAGTTTATTCCTTTTTTCTCTATTCAAGGAACCAGGACTGAACTCGATTAATGTAATTGTATTCATGCCTTAATCAATTCTCTTAGCTTGGTGGCTTAGGGTCATCCCACCCCTTTTTACCTAAACTTAGATGGTCCCTCCTTATCAAATTAATACCCCGCACGAGGGTTATTGAGAGTTTATTGTCCAGGTACACTGTTGTTTAACATAAGAATTTTAGTGGGGTCATATTGTCGGTTATTAATGTGTGATAAGTATTGGCATTTTTGTCATGCCCCGTTTATGGAAACTTTCTTTGGCGCTTGATTCCTCATTTCAATGATTGAATTAGTTAAAATTTTGGTTGCACGAATGAATTGTATTGTATTACTGTTGGTTTAGATCTTAGACTTATTGTGCCTTGAGCAATGGAAAACACCTGTGCCTTGGTTTTAAATTGGCCCCTAGGTGTTGATGTGTTGAGGATGTCATCCTTATAGTGTGTTGTGTTTTTCCTAACTCAAAGGACCATGTGTTTAAAAAAAAAAAATGTGTGCTCTTCGTCGTAGATCCAATGAAGGGGGTCGCTACACATGGTATCCGAGCGGGTTAGACTATGCAACTGTGGATCACCAAGATTTCCACTGCTGTAAACCTGTGAGTCTTATCCCTTGCGATAAGTAAAAACCTTAACATGTCCTCATGGAGATCGCATTTAGAGGACGCCCCTGAGGGTCCCCAACGCGCAATAGCTAGTATCGTTAGCATCTTCTGAGATCTTGAGAGAGATGAGTTCTAGTGTCCATGAGTGTCATGGACATTGGTGTCATAGAATAATAGTTGTAGAGCAAGGTGTGTGCTTCACACTTTGCGTATACGACCTCCAGCATGAAGGTCCACATGGTGGTCTTTCGACTAAAGGGGAGTTCTCTTTTATGGCGGAAGACGCTCTTGTCCCTTTTGAACCTGACCGTCGGCAATGTGTCATGGGAACTATTCGAGGGATGGTTCCAGGAGAGGTATGTTTCTAANGAGGCCCATTTTGGAGCTGCTTGATATGGTCTACACCAAGTTACCCAGAAACGTAAGGTCAAGAAGTTCGAGTTTGGCCTTATTGTTAGAATTCATCTACGACTTCGGGTACTAGGAGTACTGGACTGAAGAAGGGGTGTTGGACATGTGGGGAGCCACACTACCAATGCGACTGCCCTGTGGAGAGGACCAGAGAATTCGGATCTGTTGGACCCACTACCGTGGGAGATATGGGCAAGGCCCATCGGATACATGCAATGGTGAATAACCTCCTAGAAGAGAATCAGTCGACTGTGCTCGAGACGTCAGGTACCGTCGCTGACCAGAACCTTAGTTTTTTGATAGATCCCGATGCTACTGAGAGTTTCATTTCTGGTGCAGTGCTAAAAAGGATTAAGGTAAAGGCAGACGAATAGGATGAGTTTAGCTTCGTAGAGATGGCTTTGAGAGTAAAACAAAAGTCAGAGGAAAGGTTACGGGATGTACCCTTAACCTGGGAGAGTTTTTGACCAGGGTCAACTTGTGTGTCACGATATTAGGATCTTATGACATCGTGATTGGTATGGATTGGTTGGAATTGCATGAGGCGATACTCAACTGTAAGACTAAACGGTTGAGCTAGGTCAATGACGAGGGATAGAGATGTGTGATTGTAGGATGGAACCAGGGAGTTTTCTTGAGGTTCATCTCTTCCTTACAACTATGGAAGAGCATGCCCAAGGGGTGCAAGATTTATGCGATCCTTGCGTTAAACGAAAAGGGATTAACAAAAGGTTTAGAACACCTTTCGGTGGTGAGAGAGTGGTTGGACATATTTCGGAGGAGTTACCTGGGATGCCACTGGAGAGGGAATTGGAGTTTACTATAGACCTAAAACCAGGAACCGACCCGATATCTAGAACGCCTTATCGGATGTCAACCCTGGAGTTATAGGAGTTGAGAATGCAACTGAAGGAATTGTTGGACCTGGGACTGATACGTCCTAGTGTGTCACCGTGGGGTGCACCTAGCATTTTCATACGAAATAAGGGTGGGTCGTGGAGGCTCTGCATTGACTACCATCAATTGAACAAGGCCACGATCAAGAATCAATATCCATTGCCAAGAATTGATGATCTCTTCGATCAAATGAAGGGTGCGATGGTGTCCTCAAAGATCGATTTGTGATCAGGGTATCACCAGTTACGGATCAAGGAGGATGACGTCCCTAAGACCACCTTTAATATGAGGTTTGGACATTACGAATTTACTGTTTGACCATTGGACTGACAACTCCCCAGGGGTATTTATGAGTTTGATGAATGGGGTGTTCCACGAGTACTTGGACAATCTCGTCCAAGTATTCATTGATGACATTTTGATCTACTCTCAGATGATGGAGGAGCATGACGAGAATTTGTGCTTGGTAATACAGTGTCTGCGAGAGAACAAACTGTATGTGAAGTTGTCCAAATGCTCTTTTTATCAATCAAAGATTCACTACTTGGGGCATGTCATCTCTGATGAAGGCATCGCCGTGGATCCAAAAAAGGTCAAGGCCATTATGAAATGGCCTGTGCCGACGAATGTCCTAGAAGTGCGTAGCTTCATGGGTTTAGCAGGATACTATCGATGGTTCGTCGAGGGATTTTCAAAGATAGCAAATCTGATCACGGAATTGCAGAAGAAAACCAAGAAGTTTGTTTGGACCGAGAAATGCACAGAAGAATTTCGGAGACTCAAGGAGTTGTTGACAACAACACTGATACTAAAGGTCCCAGACATGGACGCGGACTTCTTGGTATGAAATGACTCATCCAAGGAAGGCTTAGGCAGAGTCTTGATGCAAGATGGACGAGTGATCGCTTATGTCTCAAGGAAACTGAGAAGGCATGAGGAAAATTACGCAACGCATGATTTGGATTTGTTAGCCATCGTATATGCCTTGAAGTTTTGGAGACACCACCTTGTTGGATGAAAATTTGAACTAAAGACTGACCATGGTGGACTACAACACATATTTACATAAAGCAACCTAAACGCGCGACAACGACGTTGGTCTAAATTGCTTAGCGAATACGACTTCGAGATTTCTTACATAAAAGGAACAATGAACCAAGTAGCAGATGCATTGAGTAAGAGAACACACATCTTTGGGTGTTGCCTCTTCAGACGAATCTACATGAAAGGATTCTAACTTCACAGCATGACGATGACTGGTACAATAGGTCGAGCATTTTATCGGACAAAACACCATGATGGTACCATGATTTGAAGGATTTTCATTTGATAGAGATGGTTCACTGAGGTTTAAAAAAAAAAAAATCAGATCTATGTACCATTGAACGACGAGTTGACAATGTTGATCATAAGCGAGGCTCATAGAGTAGTTTACTTGGCTCACCCGGGAGTCATGAAGATGAGGGCATACCTTAAACCCTTATTCTTCTAGAAGGGAATGAAGGAAAACATAGTCAACTATGGGCCAAATGGCTAGAATGTCAGCAGGTAAAGGCTGAACATAGACACCCAACAGAATTACTACAACCACATGCTATTCTGGAATCAAAATGGGAGGTTATTTCGATGGATTTTATTGTTCGACTGCCTCTGACGACAAGGAGACATGACTTGATTTTCATAGTAGTAGACACTCTGACGAAGAGTTCTCACTTTATTCTTGTGTGTACGACGTATCAAGCACCTGACATAGCTAGAGTTTTCATCAGTGAGATTGTGAGGCTGCATGGCGTGCTTAGGAGGATTATATTTGATCGAGGATCGATGATTACTGGACGATTTTGGATGAGTTTCCAAGAGTCCTTGGGAACCCAACTTAACTTTAGTACTGCGTATCACCGTAGACTAACGGGTAGACTGAACGAACAAACTAGACCTTGGAGGACATGTTGTGCATGTACATGATGGACCAACCAAAGCGTTGGGAAGAATTCTTGCCACTAGTGGAGTTCACTTATAACAATAGTTACCAAAGCTCCATTAAGATGGTACCTTTCGAGTTTCTTTTCATTCAACCGTGTCGAGCGCCTTTGATTTGGGATCGACTTGCAGATAGGGTCTAGGTGGGACCGAAAGCGATCCAAGAATTGGAAGATTAAATGAAAACTTTAAGACAAAGGATCAAGGAAACACAGGATCAGCATAAGAGTTACGATGATGCACATTGTGTCGATCGTAGTTACGTTGTGGTGATCGAGGTTTTTTGTGGTTGAAACTGCATAAGCGTTCGATCTAGTTTGGGAAAAAAAAGGGGGGGGGGATAAATTATATCCTAGGTTCGTGGGATCCTATGATATTTTGGAAAAGAGAGGCTTGTGGCCTGATGACTAGCCTTGCCCAATTCTTGAGGTGTATGCTTGATGTATTTCACATCTCTGTTGAGACTTTATGATTATTGATCCTTCACATGATTTGACTTGAGCACCTTGCGGGTGTCGGATGAGGGTGCGCTCACGGCTGAGCCGATTCGCATCCTGGATCATCGCGTTCGACAACTATGGCGTCAAATGATAGAGCAGGTCAAGGTCCAGTGGGACAATTATAGTCTGCACTCGGCGACTTGGGAAGATGCATATGATATGCACTAGTAGTTTCCATTTTTGTTTGATAGATAGACATATGATACCGTTATACACTTTATTTCGGCATTTATACTGTGAAACTTTGGGACGGAGTTTAGACGAAGAGGGGGTGTATGTAACATCCCGCTCTGGCACACTGAGAAAACTTATTCTTTGAGGACAGTTGCTCACAAGTTATCCGGATTATTATGCTATTAAAACTTTTGATTTTGATTATGAGGCGTTATGGGTTGATGACATGTTGTTTTACCGCTTTGACATAGACGGGTGTTATTAACTCGGTTTTACTGAGTGTGCAGGATTACGGACCTAGAGGATGTTGAGGCATCGATGGAACCCCTTGGAATCTGGATAGAGTCAGGGAGTGATACCATTGGGGTTTGATTGTTTTTAATATGATATTATCGCATTTGATTAGATGATATGACATGGATATATTCTGACATGATTTTTTGATGATGCAGGCTGATGATAGCTTGCCGACCAGACTCACATATGGAGTAAAGGGGTCATGCATGACTACCATAGATGTTGAGGGAGAGGTATGGACACCAGCCCTGCCACAACCTACTAGAACTCTCGTTGTGGCTCGAACTATAGGTTAATGACTACCTAGTTCGAGAGGGCCCATGATGCCATGAGGGAAGACTGCGACAGTCACTCACGATGATTCTAAGGGGCGCGCAATAAGGCGGGGGCCTTATTCCTTAGAAGCCCTTAGTCTCCCACAAGTTCACCTGGTAGAGTGTTGACTCCAAGGGTTATTGATGTCTACCAAATTAGTCAAGAGGTGAGTGGCACCCTTGGAGCACATAGTGCATCCTGAAGGGCATGTCGTGCAAGGGAACAGATGAGGTGAGTGGCACCCTTGGAGCACCTAGTGCGTCCTGAAGGGAACATCACATTGTCAATGATAGAGGAATGAACCTAGATGGCCCTAAGACAAATAACATGCTAAGTAATTGAAAAAAAAATAATTTCCCTAATTAAATGTCGCCCAGTACGAAATTTAAGGCCTAAGTCTAAATTACGCTAGTGGTAAAATTTTGTCTTCTATAAATTTTTTAATAATAATAATAATAAAAAAAACAAAAACAACTTAAATAATAATTATGATCTTCATTAAATCTTGTAACATGAAGGGAGTAAGAAATTTAATTTATTCATAAAAAATAAAATTATGTTGAATTAAAATTTAAAAAGGGGAATTAATTGTTTTATTACCTTAATAAATTTAAGAATACTAATTAAATAAGAAAAGGGAAAACGGGTTAATTTTCACACCTGCCTTTTTGAGTTCTAATAAAAAGGGGAAAGAGGGAAAATAAAAAAAATAGGAAACTAGGGAAAAGAGGTAACATAAAAAGGGAAAAAGGGGAACTTAAGGGAAAAAGCGGAAAGTCAACTGAGTAAAGAATCCACCATTTAAGAGATTTTTAATTTTAAGCTGAATTAACAATTTCATAATAGGGAAATCCTTTAAAACCTGTAAGGGAATTTGGGGACACCTAGGAGTGATTCTAGGAGTAACTCTAGGTGGGTGAGGCAAAAGAGGTAATTAACTAATTAAAGAAATTAATTAATGGAGGAATGTAGGGGATGGGGGACACTTGTATGGAGAAGAATTTTTAGGAATTTATTTTAAAAAATTTAATTAAATGAGATCTTAGGAAAGAGAGGAAGTGGAAAATTCTATATAATGAAGGAAGGAGAAGGAGGAAGGATCATCTTATGTTTGCGTAATGTTACGCTGCAGAAATATCTACTTGACTGATTTACTTGTGGGAGTTGGGATACCTAGCTTGGAGAGGATTGGTAGCTCGGCCTTGCGAGGCGAGATGGGAGCTAGACGAGATCTCTAGATAGTGTGTGTGGCCCCTTTGTGGCTCGGGGGGCTAAGGGAGAAGAAGAGTACCCCAAGCATTGGCTGGGAGGTACCGGTGAAGTCTCGGCGGTCGGTGAGAAGGAGTTGCATGGAGTGCGCGGACGTCACTTAGAGCGAGCGAACAGGAAATGGTACACTTTCTTTGTTGAATGGTAGAATGTTGCAGGTTTTATAATTGGACCTGCATGTTGATTATGTCAGTAGATTGGATGTTTAAATTGATAGCTGAAATTTTCTTAGCCTAGCTCTTGGGTTTTCATCTCCTATGGCCTTTCTTTCTTGCATGTCATGACCACCTTATGGTGTTCCTTGTGACCTTGAGGTTGTTTATCCTTCATCCCTTGCCCATCAGTCCTCTCCTGAGAAGTCGGCTAGGATCCTGATCTATGGTCGTCGCCTTAGCGTTAAAATACCTATGGATCTCAACGCCATACTTTTCTGTGCGAGGATGGCGAGCGAAGGAAGTTCCCATCAGTCATCTACCCCTTCTGATTGATCTTGGTTGATTGATGTTCATTGTTCCTTGTTTCAATTTATTTCCTCATTGATTGTATTACCCTTCCCTTGGTGAATCATTTTTATCCTCTATGTTTGATCCCTGCATTTGATGCATTCCTGACAAAGTAACTCAGCCTTTTAATACCCTTCCTGGAAATGATTTGAGACTGAGTTTTTAATGCTTCTCCTGGCGATTTATTCTGTGCTTTTCCTCACTTATGGTCTTCCTTTCTCTACGATATTACTCTACATCACTTGGTATCGTTGGCTTAAATCTCGACATTTTTCTGAACCTTGATTTATTGAAGACGACCTCAGCCTTAGAGATACATTTGAATTGTATCCAGTGATTTTACTTTTATTGTTGTGTTCACAATTTGTTTTCAGCGATTTGTTTTTGGTTAAAAGATGGGTCAGCGAATTCTAGTTGTAGTTACCCATTATTTGTATTATATACCCAGAGGTTACCGTAATCTTAGACTGTGTTTTTGTTGTGCGAATGATGGTGCTCTTAGGGTAGTGGTGGTGTTTTAATTACATCAATTGATATAGTAGTTTATACAACGCTTCAATACATATGCTTGTTTCCTTTTTATGTTAACAACATGTCGTTTAACTCAGCAACACGCATATTTACAGTGAAATTGTTAACTTCTATGCTATCGAATCGAACCATAATGTATTCCTTTATTGCATGATCTATCTGCTCCTTACCTCTTACAATAATCATTTTTATTTCTTATTCTCGGGATGTGTGGTACAACGATCGCTCATTTTAATGAGGATAGAAACGCATTCCCTTATGGTCTGTCTCTGTCCAACGTTTTCTTATTTTAAGATGACTGTAGTGCTACTCTAATGACCATGAATTGCCATTAAAATATGGTTTGCAAAATGTTGTAGAATGAATGTGAATTTCTCCATTATTTTAAGACTGCATTTTTCCTAAATATTTAATGAAAACAATGTAAATTTCATTTCTGGTGTGATTGTACAATGAAATTTCCTGGGTTATGTTGTCGACTGTGAACCCTTAAACCTGTGAGTTGCCCCATTTCCTTAACATGATTTTTTTTTTTTTTTTTCTGTAATCTGTTCCTGCGATTTCACCCTTTTTTTTACAATGACCCTTGTGTGAGTACAATGAATTTCTGGTGTTGGATAAGTAGCTTGTTCTTCTGGTAGCGATATTATTGTAGGGACCGTCTCCTGGTTCCATCAATCCCCCTAATTTCATCCTTGTTTTTAGTTAGCGATAATCCCGACAACAAGAAATTTTGACGGAATTAACGCATTTTATAGCAATTTGTATGTAGGCAGTGATGGTTGCAGACTGCCTGGATGAAGTTAGCACCTTTACTTTGTTCCTATCTACATAATAGATAGTGGCCTCCTATATTTTTCCAGTTTTATAAGACAGTAACTTACTTTTAAAATATAGCGATTTGGATTTTAGTGTTATAGTATATATGATTTATGAAGTAGCTTCCTTTACATCTTCAGAATCATGGATGTCTTTTGGAAATGTGCTGCTAAAAACATTAGTGGAGATGTTCCCAAGTCTCCCTAAAACAAAAAACCCAAATCTCTGGAATGCAAGTGTAGTGACCTCAATTTAATTAGCCTATTAAAATCTCATAAATTTTAACAGATAAGATTACTTCTACGTAAGCAATAAGTAATTTATTTCAACATATAAGTAGCATAAATTAAATTTACGAACAACATGCTAATAATATACATAATCATCCACATAACCCAACAAATTCATAAATAAAAATACCTTTGCCTGATGCTAATTCCTGTTGATCTGGTTGTCCTCTCTGTTCCTTTGCCTAGCCTGCTGCTTTGACCAAACCCTGCCCAAACCAACTAACCACCCAGCCATCTAGGAAAAACCTGTCCAGTTCCCTAGCTCCAGGATACTGTAAGGAATCCTATCCCCCGAGCCCAAAACTCCCAGCAACCTGGTGCCCCCTGCAATGGTTCACCAAAACTCCAAAACCAACCTCCCTCAAAATAGAAAAATATCCAACAGCCCCCCCAAAATACAGTCCTTTCCTCCCAATTTTTCACAATCCTCTCCCGTCGGACTCTTCCCAGTCATATCTCCCCCCATTCACTAACTCTCTATCCTCCATTAATTACCTTATCCTCCCCTTTATTACCTTATCCAATTCCTTTATTACCTTATCTTATTCCTTTATTACCTTATCCTCCATTTAATGCTTCATTTCCCCCCTCGCATACGTAAAGTCTTAAAATAAATAATTTAAAGTTATTAAGCCCCTTTAATTCATTAATCAAACCTTTAATGAGTCAATTAATTAATTAATTAATCAATCCACAGATATAAACAATTAATTAATAAATAACTAATTAATTAACTTTATTAAGAAATAATCATTGTTTAACTAAAACATATTAGGGCAGCTAATTATCTAATTAATTATACTTGATAAACCTTAATCAATCATTTAACTAGGGTTGTTACATACACCCACCCTTCAGGAAACTTCGTCCCGAAGTTAAAGTATTCTATGATACAAGGGAAAAGAAACATGGTTCACACATTCATAACAATTAACCAACATTATTAGTAAGTAAGCCAAGAAACTCATACATACTAGTGTACATGTATAGGAAATGCATGTGTACCTAGTACATACAAGTCTCGTGCATGTACTAATAATCAATAACTATCACCCTTATAGTAATTTATGTATGCATCCAATCCAATCAACAATACTATTCTTTTATAAAAGACAATAAACCAATCAAATGTTTGCGAAATCCTTTAA
>SNQJ01S0032986.1:74662-117943 GCA_010110895.2 Picea sitchensis
GTTTTCCCATCTGTTTCAGGATGATAAGTTGTGCTTAAGTTCAACTGAGTCCCCAATGCTGACTACAAACTTGTCCAAAACCTAGAAGTGAATCTGGATTCCCTATTTGAAATGATATTCTTAGGTATCCCGTGCAAACATATAACCTCTATTACAAACACACGTGCCACATCAGTGACATCATAAGTGTCTCTAACCAGAATAAAATGAGCACTCTTGGTTAACTTATCCACTATCACAAGAATGGCATTGTGTCTATGAGATGTGAGCGGAAACCCCATAATAAAATACATAGAGATGACTCCCCACTTGGACATAGGAATATCATGTGGTTGTCGGAGGCCTACCGGGTGATGGTGGTCAGCTTTCACTTGTTGACACTATAGGAATTTGGCGACGAAATGGACTACATCGCGCTTCATGCCTACCTAGAAGAAGAGATTCCTCATGTCTGCGTACATCTTCTTCACACCCGAATGCGCACAATAAAGTTCTCTATGGGCTTCCTTTATTATGATGCTTCGAATATCCCCATATTTAGGGATGTACATCCTTCCTCGATATCTTAACAATCCATCTGCTTCCAGACTATATCCTTCATACTTTGGGTCTAATTTCCTCCCACTCTGGAGGTTTGAAGTAACCTTTAAATACCAACTATCTCCTTGGAGTTGCGTCAATACATGTTCCCTGAGATTTACCCTTAAAGGTACCAAGGAGAAGACACGTGGTCTCCTACTCAAGGCATCTATGACCACATTTTCCTTCCCCTTGATGTATGAAATACCAAAATCATACTCACTCATAAACTCACTCCATCGCCTTTGCCTGACATTTAGATCCGTTTGAGTGAAAAGATGGAGGAACAGGTGATTCAGATTAGGCAGAGACTAAAAGAAGCACGGGATAGGCAGAAAAGTTATGCGGATGCACACAGGATCTCATAAATTAGCCTATTAAAATATCATAAATTTTAACAGATAAGATTACTTCTACGTAACCAATAAGTAATTTCTTTCATCATATAAGTAGCATAAATTAAATTTATGAACAACATGCTAATAATTTACATAATCATTCACATAACCCAGCAAATTCATAAATAAAAATACCTTTGCCTTATGCTAATTCCGGCTGATCTAGTTGTCCTCTCTGTTGCTTTTCCTAGCTTTCTTCTTTGACCAAACCCTGCCCAAACTGACTAACCACCCAGCCAGATAGGAGCAGCCTAACCGGCTCCCTAGCTCCAGGATACTGTAAGGAATCCTAGCCCCCAAGCCCAAAACTCCCAGCAACCTAGTGCCCCCTACAATGGTTCACCAAAACTCCAAAACCAACCTCCACCAAAACAAAAAAAATATCCAACAGCCCCCCAAAATACAGTCCTCTCCTCCCAATTTTTCATAATCCTCTCCCATCGGACTCTTACAAGTCATATCTCCCCCCATTCACCGACTCACTATCGTCCATTAATTACCTTATCCTCCCCTTTATTACCTTATCCCATTCCTTTATTACCTTATTTGATTCCTTTATTACCTTATCCTCCATTTAATGCTTCATTTCCCCCCTGCATATGTAAAGTCTTAAAATAAATAATTCAAAGTTATTAAGCCCCTTTAATTCATTAATAAAACCTTTAATGAGTCAATTAATTAATTAATTAATCAATCCACAGATATAAACAATTAATAAATAAATAACTAATTAATTAACTTTATTAAGAAATAATCATTGTTTAACTAAAACATATTAGGTCAGTTAATTATCTAATTAATTATACTTGATANAAAACATATTAGGACAGTTAATTATCTAATTAATTATACTTTATAAACCTTAATCAATCATTTAACTAGGGTTGTTACAGCAAGACACACAACCATTAGAGTTGACATTTCATATTCACAAGAGAAGGCTCATATGGAGGGTAAACCAACTTATTTCACAGTTTGAACATGAAGGATTGACAAATCCAAGGGAAGCTTATGCAAGGCTTCTGAGCTTCAACAACTCTGGAACTCACATACAAAATGAAAAAAAAATTATGAATACAATTTTGTATACCAACGAGCTAATATAATATCAAATTACTTTAATAATAAAATAAGTCTATGGATGATCAACCATATATTGCACAAATGCCACTCCAACGAAAATTCAGTCGAGAGTTTCTCAAAGCATCCAATTAATAAAATTATTGCTCAATAAATTATGCTTCACAATGATTGAAGTTTGTGATATAATTTTCTAAGTTCAATTTAGTATGAAGTCTAACGCTTGTACAAGATTCATGGGTATTATTTCTTCGGGCAGACTTAAGTTCTCATTCAAAATGCATTTACAATTTAGCTTATAAATGATTTTTACTGTTTAGTTTATAATGCTTTTTACTAAGATAGATTTATAATTTCCCTTTTTATTTGCCGAATTGTATACTCAATAATCCAATACAACGGTTGGCTAATGCTAACCTATTAATAAAGCCTTGTTATTATTCAATTACCAAATTGATTATATCGACTAAATCAGTGCGCTTGATTATAGGTTTTTAAGCTTGATATCATTTTAGTATCAAGAATTGTTGTGCTCAATTTATTCCTTTAGGTAATAAGCATATCGTGTGGTCATATGTTAAATATGCTTAAATCCATTGGAAGATATTTTATTCCTTTTTGCTCTATTCAAGGACCCGGGACTGAACTCGATTAATGTAATTGTATTCATGCCTTAATCAATTCTCTTAGCTTGGTGGCTTAGGGTCATCCCACCCCTTTTTACCTAAAATTAGATGGTCCCTCCTTATTAAATTAATACCCCGCAAGAGGGTTGTTGAGAGTTTATTTTCCAGGTACACTGTTGTTTAGCACAAGAATTTTAGTGGGGTCATATTTCTGGATATTAATGTGTGATAAGTGTTGGGATTTTTGTCGTGCCCTGTTTATGGAAAGTTTCTCTGGCGCTTGATTCCTTGTTTCAATGATTGACTTAGCTAAAATTTTGGTTGCGCGAATGAATTGTATTGTATTACTGTTGTTTTAGATCTTAGACTTCTTGCGCCTCGAGCAATGGAAAATGCCTGTGCCTTGGTTTTAAATTGGCCCTTAGGTGTTGATGTGATGAGGATGTGATCCTTACAGTGCCTTGTGTTTTTCCTAACACAAAGGAGCATGTGTTTAAAAAAAAAAAAAATGTGTGCTCTTCACCATAGATCCAATGAAGGGGGTCGCTACAGCTACATAAAAAGTGTGGTAGAAAAATTGCGGCAGAAAAAGTGTGACAGAAAAATCGCGGAAGCAACATGGTTGGGGTCTATTTATTAGAGATATGACACATCTTGTTTGAGGTATGTTTTGTGAGCTAGGGTTTAGCTGTTGAGATGGTATTGGATGTTCAATATTGCTACATATATTAGATTTGTTGAGGGATATAGTTGGTATTTTTTTGTTGGTATTTGGCATATGGGTATTGGTCTTTTGGTTGTGAAGTGTTGGTGAAGTTTTTGGTTTATCTTGAGGCTACATAACAGTGAGGTTGTAGCACGTGGTTTGATTTAAGGGTTTATGGTATTTGGTTTATGGATAGAGTGATGAATTTTTATATAAATTTTGATGGTTATATTGGTGTATGTCTTTGGTATATGGTTGAGCTACATGTTGGGGACATGGTTGAGACAAGTAGTTGATGATTTGGCACATACATAAGGTGTATAGTTGATTATGTTGGTACATCTTGATGAGTCAAGGTTGATGCATGGTTGATGCATGGTACATGTTGGTTTAGTTGATTGGTACATGTTTTTTGTTGCAGGTTGATTGGTACATGTTTTTAAAGGTTATTGGTACAGGTTGATAGTGGCAGGTTGATGATGACAATGGTTGATTAAGTGACAATGATAGGATGTCTTCAATTTGGCATTTATATTTTAGGGTGGTTGGACGGGGCAAGGATAAGTGTTTGTAGCCACCTTCCAATTGTAGCCAAATAACTTAGGGGGGTGTAGCCTCCTTCTGGTTTTATTAAGAGAATTGGGGAGTTGGAGCTTCCCTTAGGTTGTAGCCTGAGAAACTAGGGGGTTGGAGCTTCCTTCTAGTTGCAATTGAAAAACAAATAAAGTTGGTTCTTCCAATGAATGTAATTCTTCAAGAAATATAATAAAAATCATTATGTGGTTTTCTCCAGCTTTGGGTTTCCACGTAGAAACATTGATGTACTATGTATGTGGATGATTGCTCATTTGTTCATTTTTTATTTACTCTGCAATTATTTGATGATAATGCTACACTTATATAACACTTTCATTATATGGTTAAAAAGGATTAAATTGATCTATTACCGATTCATCCCCCTCTTTCATTAATCCAATAGTAAAAACATGGGAAGCAAAGGATGAGATATTTGCTAAAAAAAAAATCAAAATGATTGATGAAGAGAATCCAGATGCAAGCTTTGCTAGATTCCTAGTATACCAATTTTTATTTCTCATAGGACCTAATAATGAAACCAGTAATAATTGCTTAGATATCTAGGATTCAACTCGAGATATAATTGAAGACCATGAAATGCCTCATGTCCAATTTCTTGGTTAAGCATTGTCATTGTCCAATTGTCTTGCAAATGTAAACCAAAAAAATAATTCACTTATATATTTTATCATACAACTTAAAATATGGAATGTGGAAGTAGTCAAAGGGTTCATCTCCAAACCAACATAATGCCCAGTATCTATTGAATCTTTTCTCTCAAAGTTCAAGACAGAGCATAAAGAGATTCCCAAGAAACTTTATCGATGCAGGTTAAACGAGGATATTCCTCATCCACCTCCAATTTCACCATTGTTAGAAAAGTTTAATCTATCGAAACCCTTCATCAAATAACGAGAGAGTAAAGACAACAAAGAGTATACATCCATGGAAAGAGATATTTCTTCTTGAAATATAAATTGTTGAACTACATTTCCACTTGGAAGAATCAATTGAAAAAAAAGAGGAAATTTCCCTTAATTTTAGGATATGAATGTTATTTAATGTAATTTAATATGAGGAGTTCAGGGTTGGAAACTAAAGACTCAAACTTGTTACTTTTATGAGTTTGGATTTAAATTTCAATATGAGTCATTTGGAAAAACATTGTTTGAGTAAAGTGAATATTGTGTGATTGCAGTTTTGTTAAATCTCGCAAATCCTCTACTTAGGTTTTAAGTGAATTTTTTTCCATAATTCTACTTATTTTCAATTGATTGCATATCAAATAATAGAAGGCATTATTGTTATCAAGATTAATTTTATGGTTGGTAAGAATTGATGTATTCATATTTATATTTGAATCAACTTTATGATTTTTTACAAAATAACTTATTTCTCATCATTTAATCTCATATTTGATATTCACGTTAAAAGTTTTATTGGTAGCCACAAGAAAAGATATCCGTTTGTGATGAATGGACTATTTGTTTGTAGTGTAATGTTCCAAACTAGGATAGATAGGAAAATTTATTTGCTACTCACAGTATTGTTGTCATTGTATGATTTTATCAAACACATTTTGTTAATGCTGTTAGAATTGCCTTACAAATAGTTTGCATATGTTACCAAGATAATAAAATACACAAATCTCATGCACCCATTACACATATAATAGAGAATATAACGATGGCATGTTTATGACTCATATTGGTAGCTATGCTTTTACTATGTTTTTACGATTCACATAGTAAAAACATCTTTATTGGTCATAACAACAACTTCCAAACCCTCCTGACACATATATCTATTGGCTACAAAGAAGCTACAGTATCTAATAACAAACAAAAAACAAGAAACTTGGTGATGATGCTAAATGTCCTCAAACGGTGAGGATACCTACTTCAATTGTCAACACTCGATGGCATGGTATATATATACTCCTGATCACCTCTATTGTTGAAGTAAGACCATCGTACCTACAATTTTGGGTTGTTGGAGCCTCACAAGACGGGGTATGGAAACATGTGAAGCCTTGCAGGATACTTGATTCTCAACCTATGGGGGTGCCTTCTTTTACTGTTACTCTAAAATACTCATGTTTCTTGTAGACAATATTCTCTATATCCTTCAATAAATGTCATGAATTCCCTTTGAAATCCTATTCAAATCCAAAAGTCTCTCCAAGAAGAACCTAAGTCCCAGAATGTTAATCAAGTGAAGATCCTAGTTGGATCCTCCTTCTTGGCTAGCTAGGGTGAATATTACACCACCGAAACCATACCATCAATTATAGGGTTTTTATAAACCCTAACAAAAAAATGCCTCCAAGAGCACCATACAAGAAGAAATAAAATCATAATGCTATAGAGAAGGGTTACCCGTCTATTTATCCTTCCTTCAGACCTTCTAGATATTTCCCCCTTTTTGACCAAATCAAACATTTTCCTCATTTTCCCTCCAATATAATTATTCATTTTATTTAATGTAACTTTTAGTATTTGTCATTGTTTTTACCAAGTGACACTAAATAAACCTCCTTGAATCCATATTTCCTTGTTGAATATAGACTATGAGATTCACATGGGCTATTGAGTCATCCTATGCCATGATAATTTGGAATGGGACATTATGGTCCTCCATTCCCAAGATTGTGTTTCCTCAAGAAACTCAAGATCAGGGTGTTGTAAGATCTTCTTTCCATCCCATGTAACATATTCTATGGTAAATCATCTCCATACAACCAATTAATCTCAAGTGAACATGCTCCTCAGTCTTTTTTGCCTGGCATCAACTATCCTCTAGGGAGCTAGAATTAACTATTCTTCCTGATATAGTGGAGGAAGATATTTCAAAGTAATGACCTTTTTTCCCAATGCCTTCTTGAGGATGGATACATGGAAGGTGTTGTGGATCCTGCTACCCTTTGTTAGATCTATCTCATACGCTACTTCCCAAACTCTCCTTACCACTCTATAGGGTCCATAAAAGAGAGGCCTTAACTTCTATGCACCACTCTTGTTCAACGACGACTATCTATAAGGATGAAACCCGAGAAAGGCTAGATATCCAACCTGAAAGATGTGTTATACCCTATGCCTATCTGCATACATTTTTTATTGGTTTTGAGTGGCCTGCAAATTCTCCTTCAGGACTCTTAATATGTTCTAACTTTCCTTCAACAAATCTTTGGCATTGGGAGATCGAGTCTCTCCAAATTCCAAATCCACAAAAGATGGAGTCCCATAGCCATACAATGCCCTAAATGGGACAATCTCGATGGACATGTGATGAGTGGTGTTGTAGCAATGCTCCCCAAGTTGAAACCACTTTATACATGCTTGTTTCTTCCTTCACACATAGTTCCTGAGATACCCCTTGATCCATTTCTTTACTATATCGGTCTTCATGTTTGTATTGGGGTGATAGCTATTACTAGGTTTCAATTTTGTCCCAGATAAACTGAACACAGCCTACCAAAACAGATTAAGAAACTTGCCATCGGGTTCACTGAGTGTGTTTCTCGAAATACCATGGACACCGAACACCTCCTTAAATAATATATATCCTTCTTGAGATGCATTCTATTATGTAGGATTGGAAAACAAGTGCATA
The DNA here is from genome assembly GCA_010110895.2 of Picea sitchensis. Taxonomy (NCBI): domain Eukaryota; kingdom Viridiplantae; phylum Streptophyta; class Pinopsida; order Pinales; family Pinaceae; genus Picea; species Picea sitchensis. Next base: position 82,240 of record SNQJ01S0032986.1, read on the forward strand.
TATTTAGAAAATATGTCCACTACCATGTAGATACAGTCCCTTCCCCGCACCTTTGGCAATCTTATGATGAATTCCATGGAAATGTTATCCCACTTCTACTCTAGAATAGACAATGGTTGAAGCAGTCCTACAGGATGTGTGAACTATGAGTTGTTATGCTGGAAATTCATGCACTCCCTCACATGAAGAAGTACATCCCCCTTGATACCCTTCCCTGATAATATCTCCCTTACCTTCTTATAGGTATTTAAATACCCCTGGTTCTCTTTGAGTGGTGTGTCATGTACTTCCCCCAAAATATTATCCTTGAGTGTGGAATCAGGGACATGATAGATCCACTACCCTATACCTATCATCATGAATACTTCCCTCCATCATCTCAAAAGAAAAGTTATACTTGGATTATTCCTGATCCAGGTGGATATTGGTGGGCACCCATGTTTTCCAGCTGTCTCAAAACAACTTTCTACCAATTTTGATAATTTACTATATTTAGTAGTTTTTCGGGGCCAGAACTTTCGGAGTTGTTTTGAGGACCTAACCGATGTTTTTTGGGGTATGTTGTGGTCGAAAAATTTCATCATGAAATTTTGTGCAACTATTGTAGTCCTCATATAGATATTTCCAATGGGTTATCATATGCCTAAAACAGAGATCGTATGCAAAAGTTATGACCCTAGGAAGTTGATGTACTGACTTACCCAAACGGGGTCCATATGACTTTTGGTGCTTCATCTCCTAGGGTTAGGTTTTTGGATGTTTAGGGGTTTTGAAACTCCTGTTTATTGTAAAAAGGCCTTGAGATCCTCATTGTAATCATCTTCTTTCAAATGAGCACAGTCGTCACATCTCTTCTCATAGATAAGCTGCCACCATTCTAGCAAGCTTGTTTTTCGCTGCATTTTACAATTTCAGCTTATTTCCTTATTTAATAGAAAACCAGTCTTATTGTATCTTTGTCATTCTATGTTAAGCATATGGTAATAATCTGTAGTCATTTCGTTCTGCTCATAAAATCAGGATCAATTCCCCCAAGAGAATGGACTTCCATCTTGCTGAGATATCTGGCATGGAGAAGGCTACAGGTCTTCTGGATAAAGAGTCAACAACTATATTCTTCTTCCCCTTTACATACTCAATGTAAAAATCATATGCCTGAACCTTACTCACCCATTTTTGTTTCCTCTCATTTAGGTCTCGCTGCTCCAAGAAATATCTCAATTTTTTGTGGTCAGTCCTAACCACAAAGCGTACTACTACCAATTATTGTATGAATTTGGCCAATGCATGCATGATGGACAACATATCTTTATCATAGATCATATATAAATCCACAGGAACCCTTAGATTTCTACTCTCAAAGGCTATTTGATTTCATTTCTACATCAATACTACTCATATCCCTTCACTGGATTTGTCACACTCTAGGACAAAAGGTTGGGCGAAATATGGGAGTGTTGATACTAGGAAATTTCACATCACCCTCTTCATTATGTTGAATTCTACATGTGCGTCCTCTGACCATAAAAATATGATATTCTTGGTGATATTCATTAATGGCACAACCAATTGTTAAAATCCTTTCACAAAGTATCTATAATAGTTGCATATCTTGAAGAATCCTCGCAGATATGTGAGTGACTTGGAGTTGGGCCAGTATAATATGGTCTAGATCTTCTCCTGATGCACCTTTAATCCCTCAACACAAATCACATGCCCCAGATAGACTATATTTTTCAACCTAAACTCAAATTTTTCCTCCTTGGTAAAAAGAGACTTCTCCTCTATAATGATGAGAATCTCATCCACATGCTTCAGATGTTCCTCCCACGTCTTGCTATAGATTAGAATATCATCAAAGAACACGAGTAAGAATTTCCTCAAATGTTTGTTGAAGATATGGTCCATGCATGAATGAAAGTTAGTTCATGCATTAGTCAACTTGAAGGGAATGAATACAAACTCATCATGTCCATAGTGGATATCCTCCTCTCTGAACCAATATGGTGGTATTCTGATCATAGATCAACTTTTGATAAGTACACTTCCCCATGAAATGCGTCGATAATGTCATCAATCATGGGTATTGGTTATCAATTTTTTATTATCTTCTAGTTTAGTATGCTACAGTCTATGCACATCCTCATAGTGTCATATTTTTTCTTCACCAATACAAATGGCGAACCAAAATGACTAGAGCTACGCCTGATATGTCCCATATCTAGAAATTCCTTTATAGCCTTCTCTCTTGCATCCTTTAATATCTTTGGATTCCTATAGGGGGTGGTTATCATGTGCTTCGACCCCTCTTCTAGATCAATGACATACTCAAATCCTTGGTTAGGTGTTCTCCCTTATGGAAATTGTTCAAACAATATTTCATGCTTTCCAATAAATGCATGAATATATGCAAGGTAATGTTGGCATTCCTATGATTTCTTCTCCATGGTGATTAAGCATTTTTTTGCACAAGGTGCATCCTTGTGTATAAAAAGGTCCTCCATGTGCTGGTTAGAAAATATCATGGGGGAACCTATTGACATTCCTCTTAGGATGGCTCATTATCCACCCTTGTCTTGGAAATCCATGCTTGTGTATTGATCAGTCTATGCACATCCTCATAGTGTCATATTTTTTCTTCACCAGTACAAATGGCGAACCAAAATGACTAGAGCTACGCCTGATATGTCCCATATCTAGAAATTCCTTTATAGCCTTCTCTCTTGCATCCTTTAATATCTTTGGATTCCTATAGGGGGTGGTTATCATGTGCTTCGACCCCTCTTCTAGATCAATGACATACTCAAATACTTGGTTAGGTGTTCTCCCTTATGGAAATTGTTCAAACAATATTTCATGCTTTCCAATAAATGCATGAATATATGCAAGGTAATGTTGGTGTTCCTATGATTTCTTCTCCATGGTGTTTAAGCATTTTTTTGCACAAGGCGCATCCTTGTGTATAAAAAGGTCCTCCATGTGATGGTTAGAAAATATCATGGGGGAACCTATTGACATTCCTCTTAGGATGGCTCATTATCCACCCTTGTCTTGGAAATCCATCCTCATGTATTGATCATTCATGTGGTTATCTTCCAATGAGTACAACCAGTGAACTCCTAGAACCACATGAGTATATTCTAAATCAGCCATGACATAAAAGTTATCGGCCAATGTATAGCTTCCAAATGTTAAGTTTCCAATCCCCTAATCCTATGAGTACACACAATTTTTTACCTATCCAATACTACCACATTGAATCCCTCAAAGTCCTCCACAGAGATTTTTCTCCTCGTGACAAGTACAACATCCATGGATTTGTGGGTGGATCCACCATCAACCAATGTTGTAACCCTATACTCTTGAAAAATACCTTTGACCCTGAAGGTGTAATACTTGGGAACTCCTGAAAGTATGGAAATGATCACTTTATTAACACTTTCCTGCAACTGTGCTTGTGTTGGGTCCTCAAGGAATGTTGGTTCTACTTGAATACTATTTTTTCTGCTATCCTGATTATGAACTAACTCACCATCGCTATCATCCTCCTCATTGAAAAGTACTTCAATATATTGTATTTTCCCCTTTCCTATGCATCGGTAACCTAAATCCCATGGGTCCTTACAACTATAGTATATTTTCTTCCTTCTTAAATCTCTCCAATTTTATTCATCCATCCTCTTGTTCCCCATCCATGTTTTCTGAGGAAAGTTTGTCGCCTGACCCTTCTATGGAATTAAAGTTTTCATTGGTGCCTTCTTGGATGTTGTTTCTACCATACCATAAGTCCTAATGATGGCATCTTGTAATGTGGTTGGTCTAAAGGGCTTCACCCATCCTCTCAAGGTTTAAGATAAGCCTTCAGTGAATAAAATTTCCCACCTCTTCTCAGAAATATAAGTCACCATGACAACCATCCTATGAAAACTAGTGGCATATGTCTCTACTATGCATGTCTACCTCAATTGCTCCCATAAAATGTATCTCAAGGTCCTTCCTATTGAACCTATCCATTATACTTTCGGTGAAATCCATATATGATGTGATGTTGGAATGTGCCAATGTTACTATCCCGTGGTACCACCACTCATTGGCTTCTCCCTCCAAGTGTATGGAGGGAAATTTGATTTCCTATGCCTCTGATATCGAGCTAATATCGAGGTAGGTTTCCAACTTCTGCACCTATTATCCGGTCGTTCTCTTGGTAGATCCATCAGAAGGTGTGATTGTGCACTTATAAATCTTGTGTATAAGGTAAAAATTGTGATGGCTCTATCCCATCCTAGGATCTTTCCTCATTCTGAGGTTGCAGTAGTCATTGTAAGACATGTTTTCATTTTCCTCCTCCTCTAACAACTGATACTCCTTAACGTAGGAGTTGAGCTCACTAACTGGACCCTATTGTTTTATGTTCCCATAAGTTTCTCCTTAAGGAACGGTGGAAAACGTGGTCTGGGCACCTTCCTTCTTCTTTCTAGTAGGACACTCTGTGTTGGAATATGGGTATTGCAACCCTTAAAATGGTTCCTATTGACCCCTCGGTTTTGATTCATTTATTTTTCGGTAAGGATATTTGATATGAAATGTGTAAACTGTCATTTATTAGTGGCCATATTTTTCTATCCCTTGGCTATGGAATATAATAGTCATAGGGTCATGTCATGACCATGGTCCCCCATGCCTCCTTTTGGCTCTGACTATGTTTGGTTTGATTATTTTTCTCTTTTCGTTGTATCTTGAAAGGACGGTACCCCACTTCCCTTCCTCATAATCATTACAGGATAACATGATCTCAAACTCTCATACCATTGCAATGTTACCAACTAGGATATATAGGAAAATGTTTTTGTTCCTCACGATCTTATTTCTCTTTGTATGATTTTATCAAAAAAGTTGTGTTAATGTTACTTGAAGTTCCTTACAAACATTTTGCATATGTTTATAAGATAAGAGGATAAACACATCTCATGCACCCATTACACGTAGAATTGAGAATATAACCATGGAACCTTTATTATCAATTGAGAAACCAATTCACACAGTACAAACATCTCTATTTCCTGTAACAACAACTTCCAAACCCTCCTAACACATAGACCTGTTGGATGCAAAGTAGTATCTAGTAACAAAGGACAAACGAGAAACCTGTTGATGATGAAAAATATCCTCAAACATTGAGGAATATGTTGAGTTCCTCTTTTGACATAAATAATGCCCTATCTTACCTTGTATCTAAGACTTTTTTCCTATGCTATGAGCCTATACTTGACTATTTCCCCCACACACACATACCTAATGACCATGTTCATGATCACAAGAGGTAATTGATGATTTAAAGTATGTTTTGTTTAACTTTCTTGGATTAATTCAATTAAACTGTTCTATTTTGTATAGTCCTAATAGTTTGACTCATGAGTAGCTTATCTGGTACTTGCGCTATTCTGGTACTTCCAGACATCTTGCAATCCGGAACCAAAGTTATTCGGGTAGCCAAGGAAGTTTTGATCTGGTACTATGTTCTGTATCCATTCTGGTACTGTCTGCTATGCGTCCATTTTGGTACCAAACTCTCGACTGTGTGTATTCCGGTACCAAAACCTTTGTTTCCAGAATGCGCCAATTGGACCAGTAGGGTGGTGAAGATTTCGGGAAGGCATTTGAACATAAGATCCCAAATCAGTTTTCTAGAATACAAGAGACTCCATCGCTCATGCACTTCGTGTCATGAGGATGGAATCGATTCCTATAAATTCAATGTAGATATCAATTGTAAAATCTCTGAAACTGTTTAATGCTTATCCATAGATATTGATAGTATCATCTTACCTTATATAAGTATTGTTGTATAGATGATATTTAGTGGATAATAGGGAATGTAATGAAATATGCTATCAGAACTAGATGATACCTATCGTTTTTATGTATGAAGTAAAAGACTATTGATCCAATTTATCAGTTGAATTAATGCAAAATATCTTTTATGTCAATTCTTGAATGTGAATGAAAATATTTAGTTTGTTACTTTCTTAAGAGGTTCTTTGTTGGTTCGGTAAGGGACCACCGCCGCAACCAAGGTAAACCTCCTTGTATACGTTCTATGTGTTTGTGCAAATATTTTACAGTAGTGTGTGTGTGTGATTGATCTTTAATTTATTTTCAGAGTTCAACATTGAGCTAATAGTTTTGGATTGGTGTGAATAAGCAGGTGCTAGATCGAATAGATACTTCATTCCCATATGTTTAACATGGCCATTCAATTATTTTAAGCATGGACTGATATCTTGAGTTTATGATTGCAACAGATTTAGCATATCAAGGAATCATAAGACTTTATATCTCATCTTCATGCTATGCAATGAAGTCTCTTAGTTATACTGGATATTCCTTGTGATGGTTTGATTGAATTACATTAAGCTAGAGTTGGTTTTGATTTCGAGAGTGATTAGAATTGATTTCTAGTTATTGTTTTGATTTCTATAGGAGACAAGCTTCTTAAGTTCATCCCTTTAATTCATGATCCTGAAATGAACATACTTGTTTCTTTAGGACAACATCTTCTTGATTGGTTGTTTGTTTAAGTTTCATTATAAGTTTTCTCTTCTAAGTTCAAAGATATCTGAAGTATTTAGAAATCTTAGAAACAAAGTTTTCATGTTATTAATTATTTCCTATATGCAACCGAACTAGGTAGGTTACCTGTTTTCATCACATATAGTGTAACAAATATTTTGATTACAAATCTCGGATTGACATTTAAATGAGTGTAAGATATATATTGAACATATTTATACACCAACATGTTGGCGCCATTGTCGAGGAGTTGTAAATGGTAATAGGTAGCATTTTGAGTTTTTGATTGGTTTGATGAAGTATTGGATTGGATTTGAGGACAATCTAACAGTGGAGAAAAGACCGTAAGAAGAGAGGTAAGAACTTGCGCATCCACTTTGGTGGGGTTGCTCCAAAGTCAGGTTGTCCTCCTACCTTTAATTAGGAATCTGCATTTTTCATTGATTTCATTTAAATTTATTTTATGAGTAGGTATAGGGATAATAAAGGTAGATTTATTGCTCATAAAATCTCATAAAAGATAGAAAATAAAACAACAAAAAGAACCCCCCCCTTATACTAATTCATCAAAAATTCTTGGAGGAGAGAGCTCAAAGGCAACAATTGCAACTACAACAAAGAACACTAAATCTGAAGCCACTGTTCAGATTGAAGACATAATACAACAAGAAAGGAAGGAAGCACTGGCAACCCCATCCAAAGGAGAAACTGGAAAATAAGCAGAGGTAGTAATAGAAGAGGTTGCATCTGTTGTTGGAAGGCCACACAAAACCTTGGGACAAATAGAGATACCAAGAAACCTAGTGGTGGAACCATCACTCAGTGGAGAAAATTCACCACATCCCTACAGGTTGTTTTGAGACATGGTAGAAGAAGAGGGAAACATAGCTAATGAAACAAAAACATTTGGATTCCCCATATTGGATATTGCTAAAGACATTTCTATGAAGAACATTCCATTATATTCACTTCCTCATTTCCGAGGTATGTCGACAAAAGACCCTGACTCATTCCTATTTGAATTTAACATATTGTGTAGGAGCTATAACTACACAGATAATGCTAAAATATTAAAACTTTTCCCAGCTACACTAAAATATTCGACACTAAGATGGTTCATGACCTTAGGGGAACACACCATTTTGTCTAGGGACGGTATGAAGGATACCTTTCTCCAGAAATACCAATATTACTGTAGACCTAGGGATGCTAGGAATTATATATTCAAAATGCAACAATCAGAAGAAGAAATCTTAGAAGACTACCTAAAAAGGTTCTTATACAATTACCAAAAGACTATGTAGTTTTCCTTAGACACAACTGCAGTTAGGACTGTCTTTCTAAACGGCGTGAGGGATGATTGCATTGAAGTGTTAAACCTCATAAGTTCTGGGGACGTGTACCAAAATCCATTTGAAGACATATAAGAGTATTGTAAAAGATACTCTCGCAGTCAAGCTAAAACAGGGAAAAGCATAACAGACCCTACCAACAAAATTGGTAAACCCACTTCTGGAGGTGTCACTAGGATTGAATTGGGAAATCTATTAGAAAACTTTAAAACAAATATCCTAAACACCATCAGTTCCCAACTAAATGCCATGAAAATTAAAATAAAACAAGAGGAATAAAATGTTGCGTTAGCTATTTTCTATCATCGGTGTAGGATGAAACACCCTGAAAAGGAATGCCCCCTTAATGTTATTGAAATCTATGGTCTCTATACAGAGGACCATCCTACTAACGAATTCCCTTCTCTACCTGAAATCAAGGCCATGTTCAAGGGGTAAGGAGAACCCAAAACATCCTACCCCCCTAGGAGAGCATGGAGACAACAAAACCCCAGCATGTTTGCAGACCCGACTTCACAATACCCCCAAAAACAATGGGTACCCCCCATGTCCTACCCTCAGTGGTCGACACAAACCCAACCTTGGAAACAAGGGTGGAGAGGACATGTATATGGGAATGTTCCCTTCCAACCAACAAATTTTCCCACCTATCCACAATACCCTTCGAATATTTCACAACTATTCTTAGGATTTAACCCCCCTGCCCTTCTTCTGCCCCCACAATTACAACAACAACTCGCACTACCCATGAATCCAAATATGTAGCAACCAATGCAAGCTTCAGCCATCCAAAACCCTCCTTGACCTACCCCTATTCCTGCACAACCTATCCCTAACCCAAATAATAGGCCGACACAACCTATACAAAATGTTGAAGTACAAACCTTCGCTACATATGTAATAACACTAGCTCCATTTAATGGAATTGAATTAAGATCAGGAAGGGTTGTAAACAAAAAAACTCCCACTATGGTCATCCAAGAAGAACAAGTACACAATCACACAAATATAAAAGAACAAATAGATGGCCAAACAGTTCAAGGAGAAGAGCATATGACTAATCCATTGAACGAAGAAAGAAACACACTGGTACAACAAGAAATTCCTTCTCCCAACTCCCTCGTAGAAGAAACACCTCATAAAATGAATCCTCCTTACCTAGAAAGGTTGCTCATAAATAAAATTGAGAAACCTATAGAATATAATATAGAGACTGAACTCTAGAACAGATGTGTAAAGATCTCACTACTACAGGCCATTAAAGACATACCTATCTATGTTAAAATTGTAAGGTAACTTTGCCTTAAAAATACAGGGAGAAAGAGGAAGGAACCTCCTATCATATGGGTGGTAGGGAAGTTATAAAAGTTTATAACAGAGATGACATCTAAGTATGGTGATCGATGGAACCCGGTGGTAACCATAGAAATCAATGGTTTTTCCTTACCTAACACATTGACTGATCTAGGGGTAGGAATAAATTTGATGTCAGTAAACACTATGAAAACACTACAACTAGATCACCTGAGACCAGCACAAACTCTGATGGAGCTTGTAGACAAATCCCTCATCACCCCAACAGGGATTTTAGATGACATAATAGTTACATTGGCCTCTTGGGAATACCCTGTGTATTTCTTAGTAATTCATCCCAAATCCCCCAAACCAGGACATCTAGTAGTAATCGACCGACCTTGGTTGGCCACTACCAATGCATTCATTAGCTATTGATCTGGAGAAATGACAATCTCCAATGGCAGTCAAAGTCAAAAACTTATCCTTTTTCCCCTCGCCCAACCAGCCACTAAAGTTCCTCTCTGGTTGGAGAATCCCTATGGGGAGGGGGAATGCACTCAACCCTTGGTGACACTTGAACAAGTGAAAGGAGTACAAGAGAAAACTAAAGAACAAATCTTAAGTTTATTCTTGGCTAACTCAACATGCATCGATTATCCTCAATCCTTTCCTAGCTACACACACATCTTTAGCCCTGAATTTCAAGAAATTTGGCATATTCCCACTACTACAACAACCATTGTTTCACAAATAGAGGAAGGGAAAGAATCATTTGTTCAAGATGTTGAAATCAGTCCTGGAAAGTCCTTATATATCAATGTTAGCATGGAAACAGATCAACAACAAAAGTTGATACAAATGATTCAAGGGCAATCTGATGCTTTTGCATGGGATTACTCTGACATGAAAGGGATCCACCCATACACCTGTATCCATCATATTTACACTAATGATCAGATCAAACCTATCAGGCAGCCTGTTAGGTTATGAAAAAGGTATAAATATCTTCCTTTTTCCCACATTTCATGATATCATCTTGATTGACTTTTCGGTTATTTAGGAGCAAATAGAATAGAAAATAAATAATATACTCTTTAGTGTTGTTGTTGAAGATTAGATTACATAGATCCTAAATCTGATTGGAATTGTCTGGTTTTATTGTAGGATTGGTTAAATATTTTCAAACCCAGGATAGCAAAGGAAATCTTGAAGATGCACAAGATATTGGAGGTTGAATACTTTATGGCGCAAAGAAGTTTTGAAGATGATCAATTTGCTTATTGTAATAGTAAAGAAATCCTGAGGATCTCTCAATCCTCAGGATAACTTAATTTACCCAGATTATTATAATATATAAGGGGTAAATAGATCTTGAAAAGAAGTAGAAGAATTGCACCCAAGAAGTATGAACTTAGAATTGTTATGTGTTAGCAGTTTTTGTAAAATGTTTACTAGCTATGAAATCAATAGAAGCTTCGAGTGGTTTTACCATTTCTATATACTGAATTTCAAATAGTAGTGCTTCTAAGGACCAAGGGCCCAGTATGAAGGAGCTACTATTCGACCTGTAATTGTATCAATTCAATTTATGTTTTGTGATTCGATTCTCTTTTATAGTAGTTAAATGAATGCATAAGTGTGTTGATGATTTCATGCCAATTGCAAGAGATAGATATTCTCTGAAGCATTAGGTGATTGTTGTTCCAATTCCTATTACTGAGATTTGATGCATGACAATTCCTCATAAGTTCACATTTGTTGTTCCCTTATTTAGTTTGCATTTGTTGTTCCTTTCACTTAGTTTACATTTTTTGTTCCTTTTACTTAGTTTACATTTGTTGTTCCTTTCCGTTAGAATATAGTTGTTGTTCCTTTCAATAGAAATACGATTGTTGTCTCTTTTCGATTACATTACAGTCTCTTCTTCTTTCAATAGATAAAGTAATTCACCTTTTTCTTTTCAGCAATTTGATTCATAATAATAGTCATTTCTGAAAGTCTTTATCTAGATTCAATTACTTCTCTTAAAATGAATTCAATAGATTAATTATTTTCTTTCCATTGCACAAATTTAGACTTCAATTCCTAGAATATTTAATGAATTTTTGAAGAACTTGATTGTTGATAAACTCAGATTTTATTTCACTACACGATTTTAGCCTCTACGAGCTATCTGCATAGACTTTGCTAAGATTCTTTGAGATAAAATATGAATCCTCAGGTTGATAAATTAATGTTAAACTAAGGCTGCTTTTAGACATCTTTAGAGCCCAACATTTTGGTGTCGTTGTCGGGGAATAATGTCAAAGGTAGCATAGATTGTGCCTCCAGAGGGAGAGGTATTGAAGACGAAAGGTAAGAACCTACGCAGGCAATAAGTAAGATGTTTATACCAGCACCTACCTCTAGCTGACACATTAAGAGGTTGCATAGGTGTTTTTTTTTTTCTTCTTTCCTGATTTTCCTTTTTTTGTTTTGTGAAGTATGTATGACTAAGAAAAAAGATCTTGAAAAACCAAAATCCCCACCAAAAATTACCAAAGCCCAGGGCTTGGTGCTCCTTGGAAGAAGAACTTTCATAGATGACATCATACAAAAAGAAGAATCTCAAGCTTTGGTTGGACCTAGAAAAGGATCTACTTGAATCCATTAGGTGGCAGTTTCACCAACTGTAGCCCACGTCGAGATTCATAGAAAAACTGAAGGGACTAAGAAAATCTTTCAGAGCAAAGATCTTCCACCCCTCAACCCTTTATAAGAGGGAAACTCTTCTAATATAGAGGAAGGAGAAGGAGAAACTAGTGGGATAGCTAAGACAGACCCACCACCTGATCCTGAATCTCCTGTGAAAGAAGAAGGCATACCCGAAATCCCAGATAGAGGGAGTGCGATCAAATCCCCTAGAGGATCAGATAACCAATCAATTCAAATAAAATATCTGGATCAAGAAATCCCTAAATATTTCTAGCATATTTTTGATCAAATGGCACAACCAAATCCACAACGTCCCTAGACTTCCACTTTGGAATATCTGATAGTTGATCCAATCGCCAATGCCCCCATGAAGACAATTCCCCTACAATACCTGCCAACCTTTCATGGATTAATCTTAGAAGACCCGGACGCATTCTTATTTGAATTTGATGTCCTATGTAGAGGGTATGATTACACCTCTAAACCCCAAAAAATAAAATTGATCCCCTCCACTTTGAAAGGAGAATCTCTACGCTGGTTCATGGGATTAGGGGGAGGAACTATAAACTCATGGGATGAGATGAAACAAGCCTTCTTGACAAAATATTAGGATTATTGTAGAACCAGAGACTTAAAAGATGAAATCTTTTAAATGACTGTAAAATAAAATGAATCATTAGAAGAATATGTAGAGAGATTTCAATATAATTTACAAAGATCACCATATGGCACGTTACCAGGTGAAGTACTTAAGGCAACTCAGATTAAAGGTATGAAAGATGAATAGGTAGAAACGTTAAATTTAATGGGGAAGGGTGAAATTTATCAAGAAACTTATGATGACATTGTCCTATTATGCATCAGATGCTCAAGAGGAAGTTCAAAGACCAAATCAAGGATGCGTACCCCCCTCACCAGAAATAGCAATATTACCAGCGGGGGTGTTACTCAAGATGAAGTTGGTAATCTCTTAGAAAACTTCAAAATAGATATTTTGATCACTCTGACTACACAATTGGATGTGTTGCAGGCCAAACAAAAAAAAATAGAAGCAGAACAAAGGTTGGCCATATTTTTCCACAGGTGCAGAAGAAATCATGGTCCAAGGGATTGCCCTTTGGATTGAGTCCGGGTTTGCGCTATCTGCACCAAGGATCACGACACAGAACAATGCCCATCGCTTCTTGGACTGAAATCTTTCTTTAGAGAAGAAAAAGAAGAAACATAGCCATTATATATGATGTCTTAGCGTCGTCAATGACATAATCGACCTCCAAATACACTGCATGACCCTTCCTCTTTATTCTCTGGACAGTATAACCAACAACAAGCTCTTGGTAGCACATGGTAGGGTCATCTATTTACTAATCAAAACTAGCAGCCCCAACAATACCCACCTGCAAATCCCACTTGGAAAAACAAGCCCGTTGCAAATCCTGTCTGGCCGAATTAGCCAACTGCAACTTCCACTTGGCCTAACTCACAATATCCCACCTCATCCTGGAAAAAATTAAATAACAAAATCTACCCTTCACAGTGGCCCAACATGACTACCCAAAACCCAAATTGGAATCAGAATTGGCATCGCCCCATGGGGATAAACAACCAACCCATGGGGATGGCCCCTCAAACTCAGCCTACATTACAAGCACCACTCCAATTGTCCAAAAACCCACAATCCCAATTGTGCCCTCAACTACCAGCCCAACCTCACCCAAATCCAAATAACAAACTGGCTCAACTCATCTAGATTATGGAGAATGGAGAAGGAGAGAACAGCTCGGTAGGTTGCAGTGAACTACGATTGAGGTTAGGACGAATAATATCTCCTGAAGAAAATAACATTTTTCAAGAGAAGGAGAGTTAAAAAAAACCAATGATAACACCTTCGACTGTGGTAATAACAGAAGAAATTGAGCAGGGGGAAAACACAGTTGAATCACAAGATCTTGATAAGGATGTAATTCCCTCCCCTCTGTTCCTCGAAAGATTGATGATAGAAAAATTGATTGTATATCCCAACTTCGACATTGTAGGGGAACTCAAGAATTTATATATCAAGATTCCACTCCTCCAAGCTCTTCAAGACATCCCAATCTATGCAAAAACGATCAAGGAGCTATGTGGGAGAAATCCCATCAGAAAAATTAAAAATCCATCATCAACAGTCCACGTGGTAGGAGCCTTGTCTGATCTAATTTTAGGTAGACAAGAACTGGTTAAATATGCAGAGTCGAGGAATACCATAGTGATAGTTCAGATCCAGGGCTTTTATTTTCCCAATACACTAGTTGATTTGGGAGCATCCATCAACATCCTGACTATGGAAACCTGCAATACCCTGGGTTTTAACTCCTTCGAACCCACAGGAATAATGATGCAGTTGGAAGATCGATCAGTAGTTCAACCAGTTGGCACATTACATGATATAGCCATCTCCGTCGAATCTTGGGAATATCTGGTGGACTTCCTCATCATCAACCCAAGAAGTGGACTTGAAGGGAATCCATTGATACTATAAAGGCCATGGCTTGCAACAACAGATACGTACATAGGATGTCAAATAGGTAATATGACAATCACTAGAGGGGGTATCACAAAGAACCTCATTTTATATCCTCCTTTTAAACCAAGTCTAACTTTCATATATCCACAATTTCCACCACCACGATATCCAGAGAGGGATTTACGAGCCCCTCTTATGCAGGAAGAATCCCTCAAACTTAAAAACTAGCTAGAGGATGACATAATCAGTGGGTTTATCAATAATCTGGCCACTATGAGCAACCCGAACTACCAAATTCTCCAAGTGGTTCTAGACTATGAATCATAGAGAGACCTGCTGGAAGATTTAATGGAACAAAAAATTCCAACTACAATCATTCATAACAACAAACCTGTCGAGATTGCACTAGGCAGGCCTCTAAACATCAATGCCAATTTAGATGAACAACAACAACAAAATCTAAATCAAGTCCTCTCCAAATACCAGAAAGATTTTGCATGGGAATATTCTGATATGTAAGGTATTGATCCGCAACTCTGCACACACCACATTTATGTTGAAAAAGATGTCCGGCCTATCCGACAACCACAAAGAAGATTAAATAATCACCTCAGGGATATCGTTAAAGAAGAATTACAAAAGCTGTTGGACGTAGATTCTATATATCCCATCTCAGATAGTTGATGGGTTTCCCCATTAATGATCCTCCCAAAGGAAAATGGGAAATGGCGCATTTGTGTTGACTATAGGGAATTTAACAAAGCCACTCAAAAAGACCACTTCCCTTTGCCTTTCATTGACCAGGCCCTGGATACTTTGGTAGGAAATAAATTATTTTCTTTCCTAGATTGTTTTAGTGGGTAAAATCAGATTCAGATTGCCCTAGAAGATCAAGATAAAACTACATTCACATGCCCCTGGGGCACTTTTGCATACAGAGTATTACCCTTTGGACTTTGTAACGATCCAACCACTTTTCAGAGGGCCATTCTGAGCATATTCAGTGATCTTATCAACGAAGGACTTGAAGTCTATATGGATGATTTCACTCCTTATGGAGATGACTTCGATCAAGCACTGAATAAACTGGAGAAAATACTAGAGCGGTGTATTGGGACCAGGTTATGTTTAAGCCATGAAAAGTGTCACATGATGATGAAAGAAGGTGTGGTACTAGGGAATTATATATCTGCATATGGAATTAGGGTATATCCAACAAAAATAGAGGTAATCCTTAATCTACCTACACCACACACACAAGGTGAGGTACGTAGTTTCCTTGGTGCTTCAGGATACTATCGTATATTTATGGAAAATTTTGCAAGAACCGCTACACCTCTACATGCTTTGACTGGTAATGTAGAATTTAAGTGTGATGTGGCATTTGTAGGACTCAAAAAGTTGATCTCGCAACACCGGTGTTGAGGGGGAAAAATTGGAAAATACCATTTCACATCTCCACCGATGCATCAAATATTGCCATAGACAATGTCCTTAGAAAAGAGGAGGACAAGAAACCCTACACCATTTATTTTATTAGAAAGAATATTAATCCATCTAAACTTAATTATAAAGTAACAAAGAAAGATTTTTTAGCTGTTATACATGCCATCAATAAATTTTGTCATTATATAACAGGCTATCCGGTCATTCTGTATACTGATCATTCTGCTATCAGATATCTGGCTAATAAACCAATTACTAATGGATGGTTCATTCGATGGTTGTTACTATTGCAAGAATTTGATATCACCATCAAAGATCAACCCGGGAGAGAAAACCTTGTCACAGACTTCCTATCTCTCATGCCCAAAACAGACAACTCCTTAACAGTCGAAGATCAATTTCCAGATGAGCATTTGTTTGTCGTTACAACAAAGCCACCTTGGTACACTGACGTGGAAAATTACCTGGCAGCGGGAAGATTATCGACACATATTTCATTAAAGGAAATAAAACTGATCGTCCAACATAACGCATGATTCACCTAGATCAACAGATATCTCTTACATACAGGGGATGATCTCCATATCCGCAGATGCATACAAGATGATGAAATCTACGACATACTAAAAGTCAGACATGATGAACCCTCTGGTGGGAATTTTGCAGATCACAGGACTGGACACAAAATTGTACAGATGGGATATTATTGGCCCTCAATATTCAGAGACATGAATAAATATGTCCAGACATGCGATAGTTGTCAACGGATGGGAAAACCAAGTCAAGCTGATGAAATGCGTTTGAAAGAACAAGTAGTTGCGGAACCATTTGAGAGATGGCCACTAGACTTTGTTGCCCCCCTCAATCCAAAGTCAAATTAGAAGGCCTATATTCTAGTTGCAACGGACTAAATGAATAAATGGGTAGAGGTAGAAGCCTTACCAAATGCAACATAAGAGGTAGTCATCAAATTTCTTTTCAAATTATTCATACGCTATGGAATACCAAGAGAGGTAATTACTAATGGGGGGTCACAACTCATAGAATAACCACCACCCTGGATAATTATCATATAAAACACATAATTACTTATCCATACAATCCACAAGCAAATGGGCAAGTGGAAAGCACCAATAAAGTCCTGGAGGAAATCCTTACAAAGACTGTCTCAACAAACAGACAGAATTGGGCTTCTAAGCTGCCAAATGCCTTATGGGCTTACCGCACAACATGGCATAATACCACTGGCTACTCTCCTTATCAATTAGTCTATGGAAAAGAACCCATCTTCCCAATCTATTTTGAAATCAAGACTCTAAGGATGGCCCAGTAAATCAGACTGGATCTTACAAAAGCACATAAATAGCGCCCTCAACAACTCAACGAATTGGATGGAGCACGCCTCTCTTCTGTAGAGTGCACAACTACTATTCAACAACAGAAAATGACCTGGCACAATAAGCATATAAAAAAAAAAAAATTAAAAATGTGACTAGGCACTCCTCTATGATTCCAGATTTCATGATTTTATGGGAAAATTATAGACACGGTGGCTAGGACCATACAAAATCAATGAAGTCCATGATAATGTCACAGTCACGTTAATCACCATTGACGGGTCTAAATCTCCATTTTGGATCAATGGACACCGGCTACAACTCTATCATTGGTCAACCTCAAAAGAATCTATCTACCAAGAGGTAAGTAAGGACCCTACTGTTCAAATTTTGGCTAGCTAGGAAGGTAATACAGCCGCCCCAACTCCATAAATGTTGAATTATGTTGACACTGTACATACTGTATATAATTTTGTTTTCTATAGATTTTATTTAGTTA
The DNA here is from genome assembly GCA_010110895.2 of Picea sitchensis. Lineage (NCBI taxonomy): Eukaryota > Viridiplantae > Streptophyta > Pinopsida > Pinales > Pinaceae > Picea > Picea sitchensis. Next base: position 99,940 of record SNQJ01S0032986.1, read on the forward strand.
TTATTATTAATTTTTTACAGTCATTCGAGAAAGTCAAAAACTAGGGAGGATAACTATAATGAACTCAATTAGCACTCTTTTATGTTCTGAACTCCCACTTCATCTCATCACCCATACCCTGTCTTTCACAGAGAAATGAATGTGTCATGATTCAGCAACAACAATTGGGCAATTATAATGAAATTAATAACATTAACAAACCATCCATTACTTAATTTTGAAATAAACCAACTCATAAATGAATTTAGTTGATGAGGAATCAACCTTGAATTCAAACAAAATACATTGCCAGGTTTCTAAAAATTACCTATTTATATGGTTAAGAATGGAACAATTGTTGTCCCTTTTTCATGCATGTTGTTCCTTTGAATGGAACAATTGTTGTTCCTTTTGCGTGCCTACTTTTCCTTTGAATGGAACAATTGTTTTTCCTTTCGCGCACTTGTTGTTCCTTTGAACAGAACAATTGTTGTTCCTTTTGCGTGCCTACTATTCCTTTGAACGAAAAAATTGTTGTTCCTTTTGCGCGCCTTCTGTTCCTTTGAATGGAACAATTATTGTTCCTTTTGCATGCCTGTTGTTCCTTTTTTCACACCTGTTGTTCATTTTTCCGTTCCTTCCCTACAATGCTAATAAAATGCTAAACCTTTCCTTTGGGGTACAACTTTCACCAAATAATTTTCACCAGCATTATTTCTAACAATCTTTCATTATTTTGTGGACTATCTCCCATACCTTATCAAATTGTTTTTTTGGATCACTTTCTTCGAAATATCTTAAGCCTTGTTCATAACCTGTAACCACCATAATTTGTTTCTTTTCCCTTATACATTACACTTAAATGATATCCCACCTTTATAATTAATAAGGTGTCTACGAAACACTTTTACTTGGCACCCTTACACTTCTTTACGCCATCCCTTACTCTTAAGGAGTAGAGGAGCCTCCCTTCATACACTTCTTAAAAAAATAAAATAAAAAAATCAATAAAATTTCTTTCTTTTCCCACAAAGAATAGGGGGTCTCATCACGAGCCAACCTACCATGATCATAGGATAATAACCTAAGTGACATTCCCACTATGGCTACCACACCAAGGCAATGGCCTTTGACATTTTCTAGTCAAAGGACAAGAGGTCTCATCACGAGCTGACTTGTTCACTTAAGTTACACTCTAGTGAGTGGCATTATCATCATCTGGATACCAAACTAGGAAAATGGTCTTTTTTGGGAAAAACTTAAAAACTTAAAAACAAAAAAAAAAAAAAATCTTTCTTTTCCCAGAAAGAATAGGGGGTCTCGTCATGATCCAACCTACCACGATCATAGGATAATAACCTAAGTGAAATTCCCACTATGGCTACCACACCAGGGCAATGGCCTTTGACATTTTCTAGTCAAAGGACAAGAGGTCTCATCACGAGTCGGCTTGTTCACCTAAGTTACAATCTAGTGAGTGGCATTATCACCATCTGGCTACCAAACCATGATAATGGTATTTTTGGAAAAGATGATTCAAATAAGTATCAAGGATACATGCTCATCTCAGGGTTAAAATACAACCCTGTCAAGGCTATGGATTCCTATTGGCAACAGTGTCTCTGCCTGTGGTATGGAAGATTACCTTAAACACCAAGTGTCTGCATATCTCTAGATTTCCTTCACTCAATAATGAGGCTATCATTTCGGTTGTATTCAATGAAATGGAAAAGTAACAACATTATGATATGTGGGATATTATTTAAATGAACAGATTTAATTTATTCGACGTATGTATCCTTAAAGCATTCTTTTGAGTATAGGTATCTTTCAATTCCACAAAAGAGGATTAACGTTTAATGATTACCATTAAAATATGATGTTTGAAAATAAATCATTGGTTCCCATTAGAGACGACAGTACAATCATTACTTCTCACCATCAATACCTACACTCATTACTTTTCCCCACGTAGACAGTCGAGGTTGACCTTTCTATTAATGAGGGGAGTGGATGCTCGACATGCTTCTTGATAAATATAGTAATGATTGTAATAAATACCCTCATTTGTATACATTTGTTGTCTCTGATATTTGTTATTCTCGGTAATTTTTCCTCCAAGATGGTCTAACGAAGTCTGCTACTAGGAACGATAGTCATCCATATTTTCTCACAAAATGGGTGGTAGAGGTGTGCACATGGAGCCAACTTTACTAAAGATTACAGAGCAAGAAAGAGACATCTTGCACCAGCTAGGCTGGATGGATTACTTCAATCGTCTGCAAGGATATGATACAAATGTCATGCTTGAATTCTTTTAGAATCTACAGGGAGAAAATTCTATGGTGCGGGGCATACAAATCTCAGTCACCCCAAAAATCTTAGCATAGGTCATAGGCCTCCCAAACACGGGCATTCAGTGGACAGGAATATACATAGCACTGAAGGAAGCTGTGGAAAATTTCACAGACCCTGGGGAAGAATTGTATAAGAAAGGAAAGGGACTCAATCCCAGTACCCTCAAAGAACCATGGAAGGAACTTGCGGGGATAATTTAGTGGTACATCACTTGTGATGGACGATATGACATAATTCGACCTCACAACCTCAAATTGCTGGAAGATAAAACAACGGTTAGTACTTAATATACCTTTCTTTCTGAATTCCATATTACATGAGGTTTCCTTAAAAACACAAAAATCCAAGGACCCTGTTACTGTTATCAGTCACCACAGATTAGTTAAACTGATAACAAATAAATCACTGAGTCAAACTTAGTTGACCTGGGATAACCTGGTTGAGGCCAATAGACCTCCACAACTGGAGAAGCCTGAATTATGCCATGAAGAACCACCACAGGAAATTGAAGATAGACATACAGAGGAGACTACTACCCAAAGAGAAATCTCATCTCCTCAAATTGAAGCTGAGGCAGACCCTACCCAAATCACAGAGGCCCAGACCTCACAAACAGATGTATTAACAAAAAACAAGAAGAGAGCAACAACTGTCCCTACAACCATCATTCAAACAAGGAGAAGAAGAAAATGAATTCAGGAAACAACTGAAGCAATTCAAGGTAAAATAAAACATCTTGAAGAACTTCAGAATTATACAGAACATTCTCTACGCAAGAGTGCTCAAGAAATTGGGCAAGTAGAATAGAACTCACAAAGGAATGATTAGGAAGACACCCAACCGACATTAGAGCATCTAACAGAACAATTTATGAAGAGATATGAGGTAGAAATAGCCCAGGTTTTGGGAATCTTGGGAACCTCAATTGATAGAGGCACAAATAATCCAGAAAAATTCCAGAACAAGCCTCCTCTTCAAAACTAGTTGAAGATTTTCCTGATATTGAAATGTCTTTTCCTGAGGACAGAGCATAGGAAGAACCTCATTTTGAAACAAGAAGCCCTCTTAGACAGACAGAACATTTGGAAGGAAAAGAGGAACAACCATCTTCTAGCTAGAATGAAGAAGACCTTGAGACCTCTCATAAACAAAAATCAGTGAAGAGCCATAAGAAAATTAGAAAGTTAAAAAAATAAAACAAATTGTTGAAGAAAAAGGCTAAGAAGGAGGAAGTATTAAAGAAGAAGGTGGTTAAACTCAAGGAAATTATTAAGGAATTGAGGAAACAACTAGAATAGGCATGTAAGGCCCAGATAAGAAAGAAGAACAAAAAGGCCAGAGTGCAAGGAAGAAACCATCTTCTTAAAGAACCAGTCAGTACAAATTTTGTAGGGATATAGACGGACCCTGAAGAAATAGTAGTAGAAGAAACAGTAGCTCAGAATGAGGAAGCAATTCCTTTAGAAACACAAGAAAATATGACAGCTACAAAAGAAATTGATGATGAGGTGCAGACAAACACCCCGATATTAGAGGAAATAGATCAACTCCTTTAGCATAATGCTACCATCAAGAGATTGGAGGAAGAATTGATGCAGTCTTAACAAGCCCTGGTTCAAAATAGAAATGAATTACTGACTATGGCAGAGCACCAAGCACTCCAGTCCTAGAAATAGAGTGTTATTGTGGACAGGTTGGAAGCAGAGCTTACACAGGTCCAGCAAGTATTAACTCAATCGAGGGAAGAGATGGGCGCTATGGAAGAATACCAAGCATCCCAATCTCAAGCACAGGGTGTCACCATTGAAAAACTAAAGGTAGAGCTAGGACAAGCCCAATGAGCATTGGCTCAACGCCAAGATGATATGGTCACTAGGGATGAATATCAAAAGATTGTTAAACAACTGAAGGACATGACATCAACAGAGAGTGGGACCTATGTTGTGCTCACCAAAGCCCAAGGGAAGATAAAAAATGTGCAAACCCAATTAGAAAAAGATTTGGAGCAAATCAAAGAAATCTGTGATGTTTACTCTGATGTTATTAATTGCAGAGCCCCTGCCACCAATTAAACTTTATTCTTGCTAGAACGATATTTGTTATTAAGAGTGAAGTCCATCATAGCAGGAAAACCTATTTCATTTGCCACTATACCTGAGTTTATTTCATGTTTCAGAGAGTAGGATGAAAAGGTACAATACTTTTTGTGTGAATTGTAATTTCATAATTTCATTCTGGAAGAAAAAAGGGAAGATAACCCTGGCCCATTCATATGTGACATAGAGTTTCAGACATTTCTGTCATTTACTTAGAACCAAGTCAGATGGGGTAAATCTTATAAAACCTTCCTAAAGAGGGAAGTTGGGCTAGATCTTTGGGTTACGAGAGAACCTCCAAAGTCCTTTACAACCATTATGAGACATAAAACCTTTATGAAAATAAGGGGGCTTGTAGAATCCTTATCCCCTATCCATATACAGGTTATACGTTCAGGTATCACTCGTTTTAGGGAGCTTAAGGAGGAAGCTCTTTCTGCTTCTAAACTGAGATGGGATGCACCCTCTAGTGAAGTAAATAATAGGGAACCCTTTGGGTATAGTAATTTATTTGTAGCTACTTACAGAATGGAGAGGTATTCTAGATTTCTCCAAGAGGAAGGGACTTCTTGGATTGGGTGTAGATATAATCCCCCTATCATCTGGTTCCCTCCATAAAGTTACCAAAAAGATTATCAAATTAAAAAGAAGAGGGAGGATGTTGCTTTTGGAGAAATCAAAAGAAGCAATGGGTTCAGAAGGCCTGGGGAACCAACCTTTCCATCTTACAACATTACTTCTTTACATGTAAAATCTCATCTTGCATGAGGACATGCAAGAAGGTAAGTTGGGGGGTATGTTAGGCTATGAAAAAGGTATAAATATCTTCCTTTTTCCCACATTTCATGATATCATCCTGATTGACTTTTCGGTTATTTAGGAGCAAATAGAATAGAAAATGAATAATATACTCTTTAGAGTTGTTTTTGAAGATTAGATTACATAGATCCTAAATATGACTGGAATTGTCTGATTTTATTGCAGGATTGGTTAAATATTGTCAAACCCAAGAGAGGAAAGGAAATCTTGAATATGCGCAAGCTATTGGAGGTTGAAGAATTTATGGCGCAAGGCAGTTTTGAAGATGATCAAGTTTTTTATTGTAATAGTAAATCAATCCTAAGGATCTCTCTATCCTCGGGATATATTAATTTACCCAGATTATTGTAATATATAAGGGGTAAATAGATCTTGAAAAGAAGTAGAAGAATTGCACCCAAGAACTTAGAACTTAGAATTGTTATGCGTTAGCAGTTTTTGTAAAATGTTGTACCAGCTATGAAATCAATAGAAGCTTCAAGTAGTTTTACCATTTCTATATACTAAATTTCAAATAGCAGTGCTTCTAAGGACCAAGGGCCCAGTCTAAAGGAGCTAATATTCAACCTGTAATTGTATTAGTTCATTTTTTTTTTTGTGATTCGATTCTCTTTTATAGTAGTTAAATGAATGAATAAGTGTGTTGATGGTTTCATGTCAATTGCAAGAGATAGATATTCCCTGAAGGATTAGATGATTGTTGTTCCAATTCCTATTACTAAGATTTGATGTGTGACAGTTCCTCATAAGTGACTAGGAACTAGATGGTTGTTGTTACTACAAGAATTCGATATCACTATCATAGATAGGCCTGGGAGAGAAAACTTGGTTGTTGATTTCTTGTCTAGACTTATTCATACAGGTGAAAGTACTCCAGTAGATGATGATTTTTCATATGAGGATTTATTTTCCATTTCTACTTACACCCGTTGGTATGGAGACGTAGCCAACTATCTAGTAACCAAGAAACTGCCTCAAAGTATGACATCCAGAGAAAAACAAAGAATTATTCAGCTAAGTGCCAACTATATGTGGCATGAGGATACCCTATACCGAACTGGAACATATTTGGTAATCAGAAGATGTGTTCAGGAAGACGAAATGTAGGATATTTTCAAAGCTTGCCATGATGGCCCATGTGGAGGTCATTTTGATGAAAAAAGGACAACTTACAAGATTCTACAGTTTGTCTATTATTGGCCAACCATCTTCGAGGATGCAAAGAAATATGTGGCCACCTGTGATGATTGCCAAAGAATGGGAAAACCTACAACAGCCGACGAAATGCCACTCCAAGCCCAAGTAGTGATTGAACCCTTTGAAAAATGGGCCTTAGATTTTGTAGGATGTATCAATCCCATGTCCCACTGGAAAATGTACATATTAGTTTACACAAACTATGTAACAAAATGGGTAGAAGCCAAGGCTTTCTATTCAACCAATGAATAATCTGTTGTAGACTTTCTCTTTGAGGAAATTTTCACTCATTTCAGGGTACCTCGAGAAATACTCATTGACCAAGGGAAAAAATTCACCTCAAATTTGGTTAAGGCTCCTATTGAAAAGTATAAGATCAAACACAAAAAGTCTTTTCCCTATCACCCCTAAGCCAATGGCCAAGTGGAATCAACCAACAAAGTGATAGAGGTCATCCTCACCAAGATTGTTTAGCTGCATCACAAATATTGGGATGATAGGTTGCCTGTAGCCTTGTGGGCCTACAGGACAGCTTGGAGAAATACAACAGGACATACACCTTATGAGTTGGTGTATGGAAAAAAGGTACTACTGCCCATAGAGTTTTAGGTAAAAACCTTCAGAACTGCCATGCAATTAGGGATGGAGATGAACAAAGCTAAAAAACAAAATCTATTACAATTGAATGAGATTGATGAGATAAGACAAGATGCTCTACAAAGAACCACCCTGATACAAGAGAAAAGGACCAAATGGAACAACAAGTACATTAAAAAGAAGTCCTTCTAGTCAAGTGATTGGGCCCTCCTATAGGATAGCAGATTAAAAAAAATTTAAAGTAAATTGTATACTAGATGGATGGGGCCCTATGAGGTTGATACAGTTTATGAAAATGGTTCAGTAAGGATAAATACCATTGATGAAAATAAGACTTTATTTGTTGTAAATGTGCATCGACTGAAGGTTTATCATAAGCCTCTGTGAAAACAGGATTTCGTCAAAAATGTTCTTCAGATTTTTGAAATACAATTGGTAAGAAAGAAGGTTTCCCCTTCTGTTGACCTACCATAGTAGGTTCAATTTCGTGAATTCATCGTATTTACATAAGTGTGTCATTAGATAAAGTCTCTCTTTTATTTTTCTAATATAACTAACAAAAACAAAACAAAAGTTGGTTGTGTTCCCATGTAGACAAACAAATAAGGAGGGCATCTACCAGATGGAGTCTTCTTTAAGTTTTTCAGACTCCTTAAAATTGAAAACACCGGTGATCAGGAACTCGCCCGGGCTCAATAAAAATCCACGAGACAATATAAAGAGTTTCCTTTAAGTTTTTCAAACTCTTTAAAATTGAAAACACCGATGAGCAGGAACTGGCCAAGGCTTGATAAAAATCCATGGGGCAGTATAGAGAGTTTCCTTTAAGTTTTTTAGACTCTGTAAAATTGAAAATACCGACAAGCATTAACTAATCTGGGCTCGACAAAATTTCACAGAAAAGTACTAGTTAGGATTATTATTATTATTTTTGTAATAAAAGAGGAAATGCCAGCATAAGTCGTGATCACCTTGGTTCCAAAAGAAAAGGGGTTATGTCATCTCAGTAACTGGTCATTGCATAATACCCTCCTGTTGCATAGCTTTCTTGCATTATTCCTCTACAAAATTTTGGTAACTACATGGTTTTTCAATCAAATTTGATCACAAAACACCAACTTTTCCTACAAATCACTGCCACCAGAGTCTGTGTCAAAGAATTTTCAAGAACTAGAAAATAATGTTCATCTCTGTGCTTATCTGGCACTAATGATCACTTCTATGTTCATCCGGTACCAAGGGCCACCCCTGCACCAAATCATCTTATTATTCTTATGTGGTATCGGATCCTATCTGGTATTAAAGGAGGGACCATGCGCTATTCCAATACTAATTACAAACTCTACACATAGGTGATCTGGTACTTAGATGATTCGGTACTGGTAAGGATGTGACTGGTAACTCTCATCATATTTCCAAGTTGTTGTTCAATTATTAGTACAAGGACATACAAATTCAACATTTTTTTCTTTTTATTTTAAGGAATTAGACTAAATATGCATTTAAAAGCATCTGGTTTCTCTTGGATCATGACATACCCTTTCTTTCATGAACCTTTGAAAAATCCTCGACCACAGTTCCGTAAGAGAATATGTCCCTGTCCCCCGAAATATTAAGAGTGCAAGGTCATGATGTCTCTTACCAGATCAAACTCATACTCCCTATGTCTATCCAGTAACTAAATCACATAAACTTATGATGCGCTAACATACTATATGCAAAGACACGAACCACGTCTCTAAGAATATTGAATAATAATCCCAACCGATTCTACACTCACGAGTCCTAATCATAACGACCACACCTTTTGGTGAATATTGTACAACATCAAGTTTCTCACGAGTCTGTAAGCCATTAGTGGATCCAACCTGCCTCACCATATCATTATGATTATCGATGTGACCGTTGTAATCTACACTTCCATCTATAAATGCTCCTCTGGATGGCTCTTCCATCCAGATGAGCATTATTTACCGTTACTATCACACCATCTATCGACATCTTGTGCCTTTGTATCCCTTGCATATGTTTCCCCGTCTGGTACCCTATCACATCCTACGTTTATCCGGTACTCAACCCTCGATCCTCTTTCTATGCCTAATCTTCCCGAGAGAATTGTTTAAGCCAACATGGGGGTCGACAGGCATGAACCCATATTTCAATTATACAGGGAAACAATAGAATATCAGGCTTGCAAGGAGAAATATGAATAGGCAAGGTGGGTGCCATTTTTGGAGAAGTTTAAAGGCCATCACGAGGGAATTTCTCTTACCTTTGCACAGACATATGATGGAGGAAGTGTGCAGTTTGGAGACATAAAGCTAACAATTACAGAAGCCGCTATATCAGAAGCTACAGGTCTCCCCATGGTTGGAGAAGAATACTTCAAGAGGGTGATCGTTGACAGGAAACTCTGTCAGAAATTCCTCAAATCAGAGAATCAAGACCCCGATTGGACTAAGGGAATCCCACGAAGCTACGTCAAAGAGGAATGTTGGATGATGCTCATAAGTCTGCAGAAATTCCTCACCTGTGAAGGAAGGTATGCAGTGACCTTCATTTATCATTTGAATCTCTTATCACATTTCAAAGGAGGACCACAAATTAATTTTCCCCACTTCCTATGGATGAGTTTAAAGAAGATGGCGAGAGGGGTGAGGTCAGTTTCTAAGAAACCAGAAACTATCCTTCATCACCATGGTTTAATCAAACTTTTCGTTGTTCATTCTTTAAGGACACAAGGTGGTAGTTGGAAACAATTACTCCAACATAATTTTTCTTAAGGAATATCCAAATCCGTTGAGGTATAGGAGGCATGGATACACAGTGAGGGTTCAATTAGAAAGGAAATGAAATATATAAGAATGACATCAAGAAGTAAAGTAGGCACTGTCACGCCTAGCTCATCTCAGCGCATTGAGAAATTAGTGACAAAAAATTCTGTCGTAGGGGAATCTACTACATCAAGAAAGAGGAGAGTCACCTAATCCAAGAAAATGAGCCCTACCTCTATTCAAAAGGATAAAAGACAAAAGAAATAATCTGAGATAGGAGGATGATCAGGCAACGTTCCTGAAGAAACCATGGAGGTTTCATTAGAACTAGCCAACCAAGTAGAGAAGACCCCTGACCTATTCTAGCTCAGTTCTATGCCCTAAAGACCAACTATCACGAAGTAAGAAACAAAATAAAGAGGAAACAAATCAATAGGACATTTCATGTAAGGAAACTGTGAAACCCCCTCTGGAATTCCCTAAAGAATTGAAAAATATTTCAGAGGAAGTTATTTTGTCTTCCCAAAAGATGGTTGGTGAATTGAAAGAAACTGCTAAAGTGGCAAGTGGAAATAAAAAGAAGCTCAAAAAAGAGAAGCCATAGATTCAAGAACCTACACCTCAATCTTCCAGGGTAGAAACACGGGTTGGTCAGCAGAAGAAAACCCCATAATTCATAACTCAAGGCCTCCAGATTGGGATCAAATCAACACAGAAGAAAAAGGTGGCTAGGCCCACGACCAATGTTAAGATTAAGAAAAGAAAGTTGTTTGAGGAAACTCCTACCCCTGTCAACAAATATAATAACGTCTCGCTGCCTACACGAAGAACCACTATAAGCATGGCCAAACAATCGATAGTTCCAAATATACCTTCTCTGCAAGGGGAATCTATGGATATTCCAAGTTCTCCAGAAAGAGGAAGTGTTTGTGGGGTTACAACAATAAGTGAGACAAAAGGGTTGGTAACAGGGACGTTGAGGGGTTTTAGAAAATAAAAAGAATCCCGAGAGGAGGATACTAAGGAATTAATCACACCTAGCCTAGACAATTCCCTCAGCAAACAAAAATTGACAGCATAAGTTGAGAGGCTGAAGCAAGAAGTTGAAGAGTACAAGGTATTGGACAAGCATATCAAGGCAGAGAATGCACAATTGAAGGAACAACATGAAGAGGTCTCTTCCAAACTCAACAAGGTTCTATGATTTATCCAGTACACTACGATTATCAAGAAGGAATTAAGGAGTGAATTTTTTGGTTTTAACATCTTGCAACCTGAGAAATAATAGAGAAGGATCCAACTTCACAGAATTTTGGGTATCAGTTTTGATCATGTTGCATGAGGACATGCAAAACCTTCAGCATGGGGGAAATGTTGAGTTCCTCTTTTGACATAAATAATGCCCTATATTACCTTGTATCTCAGCCTTTTTTCCTATTCTATGAGCCTATACTTGACTATTTGTCCCCCCCACACATAACTAATGACCTTGTTCATGATCACAAGAGGTAATTGATGATTTAAAGTATGCTTTGTTTAACTTTCTTGGATTAATTCAATTAAAGTGTTCTATTTTGTATAGTCCTAATAGTTTAACTCATGAGCATCTTATCCGGTACTTGCGCTATTCTGGTACTTCCAGACATCATGAAATCCGACACCAAAGCTATTCTGGTACCCAAGGCAGTTTTTATCTGGTACTATGTTCCATATCCATTATGGTATTGTCTTCTCTGCGTCCATTCCGGTACTAGACTCTCGATTGTGTGTATTCCGGTACCAAAACCATTGTTTCCAGAATGCACCAGTTGGAGTAGTAGGGTGGTGAATATTTCAAGAAGGTAGTTGAACAAAATCTCCCAAATCAGATTTCTAGAATACGAGAGACTCCATCACTCATGCACTTTGTGTCATGAGGATGGAATCAATTCCTAGAAATTCGATGTAGATATCAATTGTAAAATCTTTGAAACTGTTTACTGCTCATCCATAGATAGTGATAGTATCATCTTACCTTATATAAGGAATGTTGTATAGATGATAATTAGTGTATAATAGGGAATGTAACGAAGTATGCTATCAGAACTAGATGATACCTATCATTTTTATGTATGAAGTAAAAGAATGTTGATCCAATTTACCAGTTGAATTAATGCAAAAGATCTTTTACGTCAATTCTTGAATGTGAGTGAAAAGATTTAGTCTCTTACTTTATTAAGAGGTTCCTTGTTGGTTTGGCAAGGGCCCACCACCCCAACCAAGGTAAACCTCCTTGTATACATTATGTCTGTTTGTGTGGATATTTTACAGCAGTGTGTGTGTGTAATGGATCTTTAATTTATTTTCAGAGTTCAGCATTGAGTTAATCGTTTTGGATTGGTGTGAATAAGAAGGTGCTATATTGAATATATAGTTCATTCTCAGATGTTGAAGATGGACATTTAATTATTTGAAGCATGGATTGATATCTTTAGTTTATGATTACAACAGATTTATTATATCAAGGAATCAAAAGACTTTATATCTCATCTTCATGCTCTGCAATAAAGTCTCTCAGTTATACTGGATATTACTTGTGTTGGTTTGATTGAATTACATGAAACTGGAGTTATTTTTTATTTTGAGAGTGATTAGAACTGATTGCTAGTTAATGTTTTGATTTCTGTAGGAGACAAGCTTCTTAAGTTCATCCCTTTAATTCATGAGCCTGAAATGAACAGACTTGTTTTTTTAGGACAACATCTCTTTGATTGGTTGTTTGTTTAAGTTTCATTATCAGTTTTTTCTTCTAAGTTCAATTATATTTTAAGTCTTTAGAAATCTTAGAAACAAAGTTTTTATGTTATTAATTATTTCCTATATGCAACCGATTTAGGTAGGTTACCTGTTTTCAGCACATATAGTGTAACAACTCTTTTGATTATGAATCCTGGATTGACATTTAAATGAGTGTAAGATATATATTGAACATATTTATACACCAACATAATACTCCTGTCATTTTAAATCATCATTGGTACGGTGTGGATCTAGTCCTAATCACCTCTACTATTGCAGTACGATCACTGTACCTATAACCTTGGGCTATCAGGGACTCACAAGATGAGGCTGGAAAACAAGTGGAGCCTCATGGGACACTCATTACTCAACCATAAAGGGTGCCTTCTTTAATTGTTACTTTGAAATCCTCTTGTCACCTACATACTATACACTCGATCTCCTCTAACAAATATTGTGAATGCCCTGCATAAGCCGATACATCTCAAAAACTCTCTTCAAGAAGAAAACAAGTCCCACAATGTTAATTAAGTGAAGATATTGGTTGTATCCTCATCCTTTTCTATCTAGGGTGGATATTGTACCAGTGAAACTAGACCCTATACCTTTCATCATGAATACTTCCCTCCATCATCTAAAAAGAAAAGGTATTCTTGGAGTATTCCACCAAGAGAATGGACTTCTAGCCTACTGAGATCTTTGTCATGGAAAAGGCTATAGGTATTCTGGATAAGGAGTCAACAACTATATTCTTCTTCCCCTTTACATACTCAATGTCAAAATCATATGCATGCACCTTACTCACCTATTTTTCTTTCCTCTCATTCAGGTCCCATTGCTCCAAGAAATATCTAAAGTTGTTGTGGTTAGTCCTAACCACAAAGCGTACTACTACCAATTACTGTATGAATTTTTCCAGTTCATGCATGATGGACAACATCTCCCTATCATATATTAGATAGATATCCATGGTATCCCTTAGATTTATACTCTCAAAGGATATTGGATGTCGATTTTTCATCAATACTGCTCATATCCCTTCATTGGATGCATCACACTCCAAGATAAAAGGAAGCGTGAAATATGGGAGTGTTGATACTAGGAAATTTCTCATCACCCTCTTCATTATGTTGAATGCTACATGAGTGTTAATAGTTGCATATCACGAAGAATACTCATAGATATGTGAGTGACCTGGTGGTGGGCCAGTCTAAGATGGTCTGGATCTTATCCCGATGCACCTTTAATCCCTCAACACCAATCAAGTGCCCCATATAGAGGATATTTTTAAACCTAAACTCAGACTTTTCCTCCTTGGAAAAAAGAGACTCCTCCTCTATACTAATGAGAATCCTATCCACATGCTTCAGATGCTCCTCCCATATCCTTCTATAGATTAGAATATTTTCAAAGAACACCAATAATAATTTCCACAAATGTTTGTTCAATATTTTGTCCATGCATGAATGAAAGGTAGTTGGTGCATTAGTCAACCTGAAGAGAATTAATAGAAAATCACAACGTCCATAGTGGATATCCTCCTCGCTGAACCAAATATGGTGGTATTTTGATCTTAGATCAACTTTTGATAAGTACATTGCCCCATGCAGCTCGTCAATCATCTTATCAATCCTGGGTATTGGTTATCGATTTTTTATGGTATTCTTGTTTAGTGCCCTGTAGTCTATGCATATCCTCATAGTGTCATATTTCTTCTTCACCAGTACAACTAACAAACCAAAATGACTAGAGCTAGGCATGATATGTCCCATCTCTCGCAATTCCTTTATAGACTTCTCTATTTCATCCTTGAATATATTTGGATTCCTATAGGGGGTGGTGATCTGGGATTTAACCCCTCTTATACCTCAATGACATACTCAAATCCTCTGTTAGGTGGTCTCACTGCTGGAAATGGCTCAAACAATCTTTTGAGATTTCTAATAAATGCCTGACTATAGGCAAGGTAATGTTGGTGTTCCTTTGATTGCTTCTACATGGCGATTAATCATTTTGTTGCATAAGCCACGTCCTTGTGTAGAAAAACGTCATGCATGCACTCATTAGACAATATCCTAGGGGAACCTATAGGAATTCCTCTTAGGATGAGTCATTACCTACCCTTGTCCTCAAAATACATCCTCATGTACTGATCATTCATGCGGTTATCTCCCAATGAGTACAACCATTGAAATCCTAGAACCATATGAGTATCTGCTAAATCCACGACATAAAAGTCATCGATCAATGTATATTTTTCCAATGTTAAGGTTCCCATCCCCTGATCCTATGAGTAAACGTAATTTTGTACCCATCCACTACAACCACATTGACTCCCTCAAAGTCCTCCAAAGGGATTTGTATCCTAGTGACAAGTACAACATCATTGAAGTTGTGGGTGGCTTCACCATCAAAAAATGTTGTAACCCTCTACTCTTGCAAAATGCCTCTATCCCTAAAGGTGTCATACTTGGGAACTTCTAAAAGTGTGGCAATGATCACTTTATTAACACTTTCCTACAACTGTGCTTATGTTGGGTCCTTAGTTCATGTTGGTTATACCTCACTACTAATCTGTCTTTTATCCTGAGTATGAACTACCTCACTATCACTATCATCCTCCTCATTAGAAGGTACTTCTATGTATTGTAATTTCCCCTTTCCCATTCATTGGTGACCCGAATCCCATGGGTCCTTACAAATATAGTAGAGATTCTTCCTTATTAACTATCTCCAATTTTATTCATCCATCCTCTCCTTCCCCATCCAGGTTTTCTAAGGAAAATTTGTCTCTTGACCCTTCTATGGAATACAAGTTTTCATTGGTGCCTTCTTGGTCACTGTTTCTACCATATTCTAATTCCTTATGATGGAATCTTGTAATGTGGTTGGTCTAAATGGCTTCACCCATCCTCTCAATTTCCAACTAAGCCCTCAGTGAATAATATTACTGACCTCTGCTCAGAAATATCAGTCACCATGACAACCATCCTTTGAAACTCAGTGATGTATGCCTCTAGTGTGCATGTATACCTCAATTTCTCTAGTTCCATAAAATGGATCTCAGGATCCTTCCTATTGAACCTATACATTATCCTTTGGGTGAAATCCATATATGATGTGATGGTGGAATGCCCCAATTCTACTATCTCGTGGTACCACCACTCATTTGCTTGTCCCTCCAAGTGTAGGGAGGAAAACTTGATCTCCTCTACCTATGATATCGGGTTAAGCTCAAGGTAGGTTTCCAACTTATGCACCTATGCTTTGGTCATGTTCTTGGCAGATCTGTTAGAAGGTGTGATTGCCCACTTCTGAATATTGCGTAGAAGGTAAAAATTGTGATGGCTCAAGCCCATCCTAGGATATTTCCTCATTCTGAGGTTGCAATAGTCATTGTAAGACATGTTTTCCTCTTCCTCCTCCTCTTACACATGATACTCCTTGAGTTTGGAGTTGACCTCACCAACTGGATCCTATTGTTTTATGTTCCCATATATTTCTCCTTAAGGAATGGTGGCAACAGCGGTATGCTTACCTTCCTGCTTCTTTCTAGTAGGACTCTTTGTGTTGGAATATGGGTATTACAACCCTCAACATGGTTCATATTGACCCCTCCTTGGTTTTGATTCATATATTTTCTAGTAAGTATCTGTGATATGAACTGTGTAAACTATCATTGCTAAGTGGCCATTTATTTCTATCCCTCGGCTATGGACTCCAATAGTCGTAGGGTCTTGTCATTAACATGGTCCCCCATGCCTCCTTTTGGCTCTGACTATGTTTTGTTTGATTTTTTTTCTCTTTATGTTGATTCTCAAAAGGATGATACCCCACCTCCCTTCCTCCTATACAGAATATCAAGATCACCAACTCTGATACCGTTGTAATGTTCCAAACTAGGATAGATAGGAAAAATTGTTTGTTTATCATGATATTGTTTCTCTTTATATGATTTTATCAAAACCTTTGTGTTAATGTTACTTGAAGTTCCTTACAAATGTTTTTCATATGTTACTAAGATACGAATATAAACACATCCCATGCACCCATTACACATAGAATTGAGAATATAGCCATGGCACCTTTATTATGAATTGAGAAACCAATTCACACAGTACAAAGATCTCTATTGGTTGTAACAAAAAATTCCAAACCCTCCTAACACACAAACATGTTGGATGCAAATAAAAATATAGTAAAAAAGGACAAACGAGAAACCTGGTGATGATTCCAAATCTCCTCAAACACTGACAAATACTCCTCTCAATTTCAAACCTCGTAGGTACGTTCTGGATCTACTCTTGATCAACTCTACTACTACAGTATGGTCACTGTACCTATAACCATGGGCTATCAAGGCCTCATGAGATGAGGCTAGGAAAGAAGCAGAGCTTCATGGAACACTCTATGCTCAACCCATATGGGTGCCCTATTTTATTGTTACTTTAAAACCCTATTGTCACCTATAGACTACACACCCGATCTCCTCTAAGAAATACCATGAATGCCCTGTGATAAGACAATACATCTCCAAAAATCTCTCCAGGAAGAAACCAAGACCCATAATGTCAATCAAGTGAAGATCCTAGTTGTATCCTCCTCCTTTCCAAGCTAGGGTGGATATTGCACCACTAAAACTAGACCAAGAATGGAAGGGTTTTTATACACCCTAACAAAACAATGGATCCAATAGAACCATACAAGAACCATTCAAATAAAAATGATAAAGAAAAGGGTTACCCCTCTGTTTATCCTCCCTTAAGACCTTCTACATATTTCCCCTTTTTTGACCAAATCAAACATTTTTTTCATTTTCCATCCAATATAATTATTTACTTTATTTAATGTCACTTTTAGAATTTGTCATTATTTTTATCTAATGACACTAAATAAACCTCCTTGACTCCCTTTTTCCTTGTTTACTATAGCCTATGGGAGTCGTATAGGCTATTGAGTCATCATTCATCACGAATAATTGTAAGGGGACATTACATGTAGAGTGAGATCAATCCACTTATCTTTCTCTATAAATACCTTAGTGTGAACATAAAAATACTACAAAATCTTATATAGTAGAATGGTGTTGGCTCACATCAAGGGGTTCTCAAGGAACTTGAATGTTACTCCCATTGGATTTAAACCCAAGAAGCATGTTTTTTATTTTTTATATAAGAATGAAATAATAGAATCTCAATTCTTAATACATATAATTATACAAAAATCAATGCACAATTAAAAGATCTATTATTCACCAAAATTCGTTGATTTACCTCTTAGAGAAGATCTCAGGAATCAATCCATTTATGTTGCATCTCTTTGTTGTTGGAAATATGGAAATAGCAGGGATGCAGAATGTCAAGGTTGTCATTGATGGAAATCGTCTATGGCAGAAGAAGCTAGATA